>BQNB010002324.1:0-79148 GCA_026074375.1 Tanacetum coccineum
CATATCCAGTTGTGTCACTTCCATTGATAGTGATCTTTCTACCAGTTTTCTAGAAAAATCTTCTTATCCTCATGCTTAGCAATGCTAACTACCACTTCAAATCCATCTCTTCTATGTCATCTTCATGGATTTGTTCAAGGTCCTCTTATACAAGTTGAGACTCATTTGGTTGACTGGCCAAAAATGCATAAACAGTGTCATCACTTAAGTTAGTAGTGCTAACTTGAGTACTAGCAGTGCTAACTTGAGTGCTAGCAGGGTTAACTTGAGTGTTAGCAGTACTAACTCCATACGTAGTATTAACTTCATTAGCACTACTAGGGGATGACACAAAAGCCATATTCTGAGAACTTGAGCTTGAGCTTGAGCTTGCAGTTCCTTTAACCTCTTGTTCAACAATCTTGAAATTGTTGTAGAGATCATCAAAGCTCATTGTGTCTAGATCAGGTTTATTCCTCCAGACCACAACATGAGTATTTTCACCTACGATAGCTAGCTGACTTACAATCTTCTGAAGCCTGTTAAAAATAGAGTCAAGAGACTCTGTGCTTGGAGCACTCAAGTTCTTATATATTTGCTTTAGAAGAGTCTTCTGGGTCTTCTTTGCGGCTTCATTGCCACCAAATCTTGTTTGTATAGCAGTAAACAAAATTTGAGCATCCTTGTACTGATTGAAAGTCATTAGATGTTCATTAGGAAGTGCCATCAGTAACATACTTCTTGCTTTCACATCATTCTTCTTTTGAACCTTTTCTTTAGTAGTGACAGGACCTGGAATTAGTGTAGTTGAGGTACCATCAGCATTTGTTGTTGTTTGAGCTACTGGTTTGAATGAGTTTCCATTCTCTATGACATCCCATAGAGCATAGTCTTATACTTGAAAGTATTGCTCAATCCTTAGCCTCCACATATCATATTCACCCTGTTTGAGAATGGGTAACTTTGCAGTAGTAGTGGTTTGAGCAGTTTCTAGATCCATCTCTTCCATGTGAGTAGAGGGTTCTTCTTGTTAGTTTTTTCTAGATCAAAGTTTCAGAACACAAGCTCTGATACCACTTGTTGATCCCAGCTTAAGATCGATTCCTTAGTTTGTAAAGGTTAAGTTACTTTGGATAAACCCAAAACAAATATGGTAGGAAATTTGTGAATACTAAAAAGTATGCGGAATCTACTCTTTAATACTTAAAAGAATATTAATAAAACAATAAACTGTATGAACAATGATATCAATATTATTATTATTATTAATAATATGAGTACTTTGTGTAGTACTAGGGTTTACAACCTTAAAGCTATATATCAAAATGTATATATGTGAAAACCATAACCTAGGATCTCCTTTTATACACTAAGGAGTCCTTTAGAAGATAACTACAAATCTTATATGTCACACCCCGTCAAGGCGAAACACGAGGCGTAACATCATGGATATCATCACAACACAATGGTGTCAACAATAGAGTATCACTACATGCATAACTGAATATAAAAGACACGATGGGTCATGACAATACCGAAAACAAAAGAATGGCTACTTGTATTAATGAAAAAGGAGTCTCATTAATACAAAGACAATGTATCACAACCCTATAAAACATAATAACAATCAAGAATTCATGCAAACAATTATGAAATAAAATCAAATGAGAACTTCCAATGCTATCTTAATGGTCTCTCTAGCCACTTTATTAACTTCAACATCTTCATAACGCTCACCTGAAAATGATGCTTAGAACGTCAACACAATAGTTGGTAAGAGTCATAGGTTTTACGACACCAATACAAGATTTAAATCAATTACTGTGATTATAAGAAAAAATAAAACATGGCAGGACAATTAAGCTGGCTATTATACATGCTAGCATTCATGCAACCAACAATCACCATTGGGATGGAACGTGTCCCCTGATCCAAACCACAAAATAAAGTCATGGAGAGGAGTGCTATCCCCAATCCCAGACTCTTGGTATTGTATCCGCACAAATTCATACCCACACAAAGTAGCCAAAACCTCTTACCTACAAAGTAGGCGAAGACCAATGCAACATCATACAACATGCAGCACATAACATATAATAGCTACTTAAAAGTCCATAGTAACTTAAACCATATAATCACATAATCAAAACATTTCAAACATATTTTGTATTCATTCCTCCCAAGAAAAGCATTAGTAATGGGACTATGAAACTCACCTGATACTCAGCTTACTTGACAAGATCTTGCACACGATTAATCTAGAAAACATAAAGTTACACTTCGTTAGGCTAAAATGCCTAGGGCTAATGTAACAATCACCTGATAGACTTCTAAACTTAACACTAAGTTTATAATCCTTTATATACATCTCCCAACTCATTTTTATACCCTATATGACCTTACTCATTAACTTCCACTTTTAAAGTTTCTGACTAAATTTTGTAGTCACTTTATGACCACAAATAAAATACCAAAACACCTAATTGGTGGTTCTCCTTACCGTCCCTAGCTCCCCAATGGATTGTGAGCTACTGTTATTTTTTAGAAAAAATAATACTAAGTGGAACTATTTTATAAAAATTCATCTCTACAAAGTACTCAGATTCGGATCTGAACGACACAACCAAAAATTTGAGTCCTTAAAATATTTGAAATGTTTTATCGCTAGCCCTTTGAACTGGAGTTAATAGACACCTAAAATATGACTCATGATTTTTGGTTAACCATAATTTGAATTTTAAGTAGGGGTTTTACTCCCCGAAATCAGATCCAAATCTTACCCGAATTTACTGTTTTAACAACTTTTCTTGTTAAAATTATTTGACTAACTTCCCTCCCTCAAAACCTTTCGAGGCCAGACTTTTTGGAAACTAGACTCTCTGAAATTAATTTTAGGCTCAAGAAAATTGATGATTGATATTTTTATGACCAAGTTATGATTTGTACAAGCTGACCTTTCAAAACTGCGAGCTTTTAAATTCCAAATTTACAAACCCTAAAAACCGTAATTACACATGCTTAACACCACTAATAATCCCAAAAACGATTTTTAAAGATCAAAACCCTAATTTTACAGATCTTATATAAACCCTAGTCCATCCTCAAAATTATTACATGAATAATTAAAAAAGATTAATTGAAAGGGTTTAAGAAAACATACCTAAAACCTTGATCTTGAAACACTAAATCACCAACTTGTTCTTGATAAAAAAAAAACTTTTTTTTTCTTCTTGGTTCGACCGGTTATAAAAAATATAAGGAGGAGGGGTTTGTATTTATAGTGAAAAGAAAAAAGGTTTAGATAATTACCTAATTAGAATCCCACTTAGACTAAAATTAAGTTTCCTTTTTTTTCTTTCTTTAAAACCGGCCAAATAACACCCCTTTTTTTATTTATTTATTTATTTTATTATTAATTTTGAATTTTATACATACATACAAATATATATATATATATATATATATATATATATATATATTATTTTTATATATATATATATTATATATTATATATATTTATTATATATATATATATATATATATTATATATATATTTATATATATTATTTACATTTTTTTATAAAAACCAGTATTTATTTTATTTTACCTTTTAAACATTTTAAATTAAAACTAGATTAAATGACTATGAATAAATTTCATTTCTAATTTTATTTTACCAACTTAATAAAACTAAGTTCAAATTTCTATATTTTCTAAACTAAACTTTTAATTTTACTAACTACTAACACTTAAAGATATAAATACGTATACATATACATAAAATACGTACACACATAGAATTATACTATCATTTTCATTGTCACTAAAATGTGAACAAAATGAAATACCCATAACAACCATAACTTCAATCACAAGGAGACGATCACGCTCCATTGATTGGTAACCAAACTCACATAAGATCACATAAACACATAATTATTATAACACATAATGATGTTCAAGTCCATACTAACGGTTTGACTAACCTGCTCAAAGCACAGTTGTCACAGTATCCCCTCCTTAGGGAAATCTCGTCCCGAGATTTAACTAGTAGGTTCAACATCATCATCAACAAACAATCGGGAATACTTAGCTTTCATATGGTCCTCACGTTCCCACGTGAACTTAGGGCCACGCTTTGAAATCTCATCTAACTTTCACGATTGGAAACCCACTGCTTACAACTTCGCTCGCCCATACAAGGGTACAAATAGCAGCATAATAACTCTAAGCAAAAATAAACATTCAACTACATGAACATCGCCCGTCTTCGAGGAAACTCGTCAAAAACCTTAAGTTGTGTAACAACGTCATTCATAACCTAACCTCGCAACTCATCAAACAAGAACTGTCTTGGAACTAAGTTATGAGTTGTTACAAAGCTCAACGTTTTTAAAGAATCGGATCGACTTCGAGCTTATTCAAAATATAACATTAACCAAACCACCTCAGAACATTCAAGGGTGCACTAAAATCTGCCAGTAACCCTATGTCCAACTTTACTTAGTACTTCCAACGATAGCTTGCTCAACGAGTAAATATGGATACTTAGTTTTTATGAAATCCTCATGACCTCGCTTCGAGTTCCAATGGACTTAACTATCAGAATCCTACTACGCTTCAAACTTTTAACCTCACGATCGATAATCTCGACAGGTTCTTCAACAAAACGAAGAGTTTTATCTACCTTAATTTCTTCAAAATGCACATGCAGATTTGTATCCGCTAAATACTTTAAATTTGAAACACATCAATTACGCTACTAAATTATTGAGACAATCTTAATCAATAGGTCATAGGACCGCTCCCTTTAATGATCTTAAATGGTCCCACATATCTTGGTGCTAACATTTCTTTCTTTCCAAAATGCACTACTTCTTTCCAAGACGACACTTCCAACATCACTTTATTACCAACTTCAACTCTAAATGTTTACGCATATTGCCAACATAGCTCTTTTGGCAATCTCTAGCCACTTTGAGCTTTTCTTTAATCAATATCACCTTATTTGTTGTCTCTTGTACCAATTCTGGTTTAATCGACCGAATTTCTCCAATTTCAGCCCAAAGAACATGTGACCTATACTTCCTTCCATACAACGCTTCAAATAGAGCACATCAAACACCCGAATGATAACTATTACTATAGAAAACTCAGTTAAGGGTAGATGAGTAAAAAAAATCAATCACGCACGCTCTCAACATATCCTTCAAAGTCTGAATGGTACGCTCACTTTGTCCGTATGATTGAGGATGATAAGTCGTACGTATGTTTTTAGCCGTGTTCTCAATGCCTTCTGCCCAATACATTTTGACAATAGGTGAAGGAACTATGGAGGAGGGTAATTTCTTATGTATCCATACGGTTTGTGCATCTTCCCTGGACAACACAGATGTTTGAGAAGGAATGTACAAACATACAGAATTTAGTCATACCTTCCACAACCATATGGTGTTTTTCTAACAATTAAAGACCGGGAAAGGGTTTTTCGGAAAAGGTCACATCCTCTATATTGAAACAATGATGTTTAAGCGACTAAAGGACATGGGTGAAGATTAGCTGCTCCTTACTGGATTCTCATTCACACCCTTTCCTACTACAACCATCTTTAAATTTAAGCCTTAAAAGCAAAAGTCAAGAAGGATACAGAGGAAGGATAGTGGTCCTATAGAGCGTATCCCTGATAAGGCTACCATTGAGGAGCATGTAGCTACCCCTTCCTGTGATCCACCTCGAAGTGTAAGAGATAAAATGCAATTCTCGCTTAACTAGAATTCGATGGATCTTTGTACCCAATATACAATCAGATTCTTGCTTTGGAGACTAAAAATCTAATCAAGCTTGAGATTGATAGCTTGAAAAGTAAGATATATGAGTTTGGAAAAGAAAAGAAGTCAAGAACACAGTTCAAGATTTCAAGGAAAGGTTGGTTCAGCAGCAGGTAGAATCCTCTAATGATGTTAGTTTTGTGTGCTCAAGATCCAAACATGGGAGGGAAAATTGCTGATCTGATGCTGATGCAACATGACATTTGGTAGATCCAACTCAAGAAAATATAATGAAAGATGTTGTTTGATGTACAAGATGATTTATAAGGGTAAAGAAGTTGTTGCTAGAAAAAAGAAGTTGCAAAAAGGAAGTTGGAGTGAATGTTGATCCAGTTACTACTACCTGTGAAGTATTTTACTATTTTAATGTTGAAGTTTCTACTGCCGAGTGCTCCAACAACAACTTACTAGTTGTTGACTCTGGCTCAAGATTCTAATAAAAAACAAAGCTCTAAACCTAAAGCTGTAATCGCAGCTGAACAACAACTACAACTACAAACCCTAGCTAGAGGGTTGTAGTTCAAGACTAAGTGATTCAAACAACATCATCACCTTGACAAGCATCACGAACTTCCACAGCTTTAAGACAAAGGCAATGCAAAAATGTGAACCTGAAAACCTTTAAAAAGAAAGATCAAATTGCAATGGATGAAGAAGTTGCTTGAAATCTTAAAGCTCAACTACAAGCTAAATTAGAAGAAAAAGAGAGGCTTTCAAGACTAAAGGAAGAAGAAGCCAATATAGCTTTACTTGAATAATAGGATAACACACAAGCTATGATGGATGCTGACTTTCAATTGGCTCAACAAATGAATATAGAAGAACAAGAACACTTGAGTATTAAAGAAAATTCAAGATTGTTTGTAGAACTCTATTGAGAAAGAAAGAAACACTTTGCAGTAATTTATTAAGAGGCTCCAAGAGAAAAGAGCAATCCCCAACGAAGCAAAGAAAGAAATACAATGTCATCTATTTGTGAGAACATTGGCAGGATACAAACACAACAAAAGCTGAAGAGAAAAAGTTATGATGAGATCTAGGAGATGTTTGATAAATAAATGGAAAGGGTAAACATTTTTGTAGACATGAATACATAGTTGGTGAAAAGCAGTGAGACAAGAACAGAAGGAAGTTCTAAAAGAGCAGGAGATGAGCTTGAATCAATAAACTCAAAGAATAGAAAGATAGAAGAGCGATGTACGAGACAGCTGAAAAAGGATAATCATCGACGAGGGGAAATATTGGAGAGTTAATAGATAAAGGTAATAAGGCAAGATGAAAAAGCACATTAAGATAGTTAAAGAAATGGAGTAGCAATTATGTATATACCTCTATCCACCAAACTCCAGTGAATTGTTAAAGTACAAGATTGTCAAAAGTAATTGGGAAAGTTTGATACTTTCAATTGATAAGAGCGTGAGGAATTCAAAAAATACTTATCAATGATTACAATCTTCAGAACATTGATATAGAAGACTTGAAGACCCCTCTAGAAGGGTGGTTTAAAGCTAAACCTGGAAATACCAAGGCCAAAGGATGAATAGAAAGATATATGGGGGTGGTATGAAGGTTAATGTAATGAACCTGACATGAAAAAAGTGATGTATGAGAGATCTTCGACAGGTACAAAGTGACTGTATCTAAGTAGTTTGATAACTGTGAGTGCCTCTGTTATGAGTTTAAAAATCTACATTTCTTTATTTGGTTGAGAAAAGAAATCCCTTTACACCAATAACAATCTCAAAGCTTATGCTGAACAAAAAGCTTCAACTGACATTGGAATGAGATGTTGTTATCGAACTACTCAAGCTAATGACAAAGCAGGATAAAGTGTCTATGAAGTAATTTGACAACTGCAATACACGTAGGCATAAAGGAAAGAAACCCAGAAAAATTATAAATTATTCTTCAATAAAATCCTCCCACCTAGTGAGGAGAAGACTTTTAATGAAACTTGAAGATTCAAAAGATGAACAATCCAAGTTTAGGCGAGATTTTGGGTTAAAAGACTCAAGATATTTCAAGAGTTCTGTGCGCTCAGGTATATATTAGTGCTATCAAGCATAACCTTAATGCCTACTGTAATAATAATGAAAATTATGCTAATAAGTTAGTGACTAGTTAGTATAAATGTATACTACTGCAAGTTACTACTGTTAGTATAATTAGTACTGTTAGATAAAGTACGTCTGCTAAGTAAAGTTAAGACTTACTCATAGGATAAAGACTAAAAATATACTAAGTAGTTACTACTGCTAGTACAAAAGTTAGTAGTGTTAGTGTATGTTAGTACTACTAGAGTAAACTTCTAAGCTAGTTAATACTGCTTGTGCTCAGTTACAACTACTGAGTGATTACTACTACTGGAAGGATTATGCTGATAGAGAAGAGATAAAGATTGATTGGAGAACAAGAATACTTACGAAGATTGTTATTCTGCTATTGACGTTACAAGCATTTAAGGTAAACTTTTTGTCTGTTTTCAATGTTGAAGAAGACTGTCAAAATCTAGCAATATGTTCCTTTCATATGACTATAAGAGATTTACAGTTTATGTGCTCATTGTCCACATAAAGATGAGGATTTTGGACAAAGAGTTGTGGATCTACTTATATTTCACAGATTTATTTATAAATTTGACGTCACGTGGATAGTACAAGATATAAGACACAAGTTTGGGTTATTCTACTTCAGCATCAAGTTCATTATACTTAGTTTTCTTCATCAGTAATCATTACATAGAGCCTATAGAATTGAAGATTCAATAGATGGTTAACATATGAGTTTCAGTGGAAGCTTATTGTAAAAAATGTTTAACCATCAGGTTATGTTCATGCACTACTTGAGGAGAAGTGTTTCGTTACTACTTTTGATCTTTATTACTACTGCTAGTTTAAATTTCTACTGCTCAGATTCATTTTCCTTATTGTGCGTAAGTGGGCAATTTGAATATTAGAAGGCTGGATTAGTAGTTGTGGTATATGATTTTAGGCTATTATGATCCAAGTTGCATATCTTCAGAAGAAACCCTATTCGATTATGACAAAAAGGGGAAGAAGATTACAGAGATATGATTTGCAGCTTATTATGTGTGGGTGACATGGCAGTTTACAAAGAAAGGGGAAAGTTGTTTTGTTTCCATTCCGGGAGATGATCGAGCATCTCAACTCAGGGAAAGCTTTGGCTTTTATGATGAAGTTCGTACATGAATAGTTTGTTTTGAGATCATTCACAATATAGGGAGGAGATAGTTGGGATTCATGAATTTGATGAGACAAAGTGAATAAAAGGAACGAAACAAAAGGACTTAAATGTAAAAAAAGAAGTCTTCAAAAGATGAAGATTTTGAAGATTCAGAAGATCTCCTTAAAAGATAAAGATATACGAAGATATTATTATATTTAGAGATATTATTTTTCTATCTTTGTAATTTGTTTCTTAATTCTTTGTAAACCTAGATATCTCTAGTATATAAAGAGATATCAGGCATATGGTTTCATGCATCCAGAAAACATAGAACTCTCCCAATGAGAGTCTAGAAAATGTGTGTACACGTTTAGTTAGTAGTTAGATTAATAGTTAGTTAGTTAGTAGCTCCAAGGTATAGAATTAGGGCAAGGTGGAAACGTAGAGGAATAAAAACCTTGTTTGTAAAATATTGTTCTTTATATTCCGCTGCATATTGTATATTATCTGTAAGAAAGATATCCTAGATAGTCATATAGATGTCGCACAAATAGAATTAATACTTATCATCAATCTGGAATGCAAGTTTTATGCTAGGAAGACTCTGGAAACACTACGGCAGATGACGTTGATGTATAGTGGTGGTAACCTATTCAAATATCTTTATAATATGTATAAATACTTAAAAACCAAAAAAGATTTCATTTTTTTAGAAATTTTTATAAAACCATAATACAAAAATATAGGAAATGCATAAAAGTCAGAAAGAAAAAATTAATAAAAATGATGAAAATATAAAAAATAAATATATAATGACATGTCTTCTGAAAATCGATAACATTTACAGTCTTAGAAATGTCATTTAATAATGACACGAGGTTGTAAATGAAGTTCGAGCAGAAGTTTCAAATGTTTTCAAAACATGCCAAATGGCTTGCTATTATTTCAGATAGCAACCCAATCATCATCTTAAAGGTAATTATTTCAAAAAGAAAACTTGACCTCAAAACAGGAATTTATTCTCGGGCATTGTGACAACCGTGATTTAATCAATTATGCATAACTTTAGTGTTGGATAAGTGTCTGTATGCATTATATGTGTGTGCTATGTGGCTTTATCTGTGTGCATGATTATCAATCCGATGTGCGTGTTCATCTCATTTTAGAATAGGTTTGAGATATTGAGGGTTATTTCCATTTTGTTCACGTATAGTGACAATGGTTATGAGTGACGTGTTTGCATGCATTGCTACGTCAATGTGGGGATAATTATGTGTTGGATTATTATGGAAAGTATGTCATAATGGAAGTGAATTAGGTTTGTGAAATATGAGAATTAGTAATGAACTTTCTAAATATAGAAAGTATTTTTGGAAATGAAAGTTATAAATAGAAAGTTAGGATTTGGTTTTTTATGACAAAGGTTTACCAATTTTGCATAGGTTTTTGTAAAAAATTAAAGTAATGTAGATAAGTATATAATTAATAAATAAATAATAATAAAAAATATATAAAATAAGGGTGCGCCCGGTTTTAGAGATAAAAAGAAAAAAAATTGTTTTTTTTAATTAGATTAGGATTTGTTTTTAGATAAGTATTTAGGTAAAAAATATATATAAAAACCCTAGTCAAAATTTCTCTCATCCTTCCCTTGTGTTAGCCGTAAGCGAACCTCTCCCAAAACTCCCAAAGGATAACAAAAAATTTTGAATCAAGAAATCTAGCGTAGACGTTAAAATTCAAGTAGATCTTAGGTTAGTTCTTCATCCTTGTTTTTATTCATATATTTCATTAACACTTATAATGGTGGATTCTAGAGTTCATAAATACAGGAAGATAATGATATTTAATGATGCCTAGAGTGATTAGGGCTTGATAGGGTCTGTTCATAGAGCATTGGTTAGGTTAGACTTGCGTTTTAACACTTTGGTTTAGCGATGAGCAAAGTTAGTCAGTTTTCAACGACTTGCTATCTAGATGATTAAAAACATGTATTGAAATAATTATTGCGTCTAGTGAATTATACGCTAAGAGTCCTATATTCTAAAAAATCCAGCCATCGAAGGTTTTTTAAGGTCCCATAAAGTCAATTCATAATTGGATACACGTAAAAGTTGTCCAAATCAGTAAATACAGGTAAAAAAATAGAAAAAAAATAATATATTAATGGTGGGGTGTGTTAAAAAAACAAAAAAGCTACATAAAAAAAAATAAAAAAAACCATATTTAGTCCATGTTTGGGAAAGTAAAAACCTATGACTTAAAAATGGAATTAAGCTTAGAACTTCTATTGATAGTTAAGTTCATAAATGTCCATTGATAATCCCTGTTAAATTTTAGCCTTGTGAAACATTCTAAGTTTGGTATTAGAGGATATATTTTGAAGTGCATTCAGATCCAAATTGGACATTTTGAAGTTTTGATTTTATTCAGTTGTTACACATTGAATTAGAGTACTACGAGAATCACAAGGTAGTTAATATACTCATAAATTAACTATTGTGATGTTGGTATAAATTATAAAAGCTCATTTAGTAAGGTTTTGAGTGATAAAGAAGACACTAAAATTCTCAATTCTGATTAATTATAAGTTAGCTAGTGTAAAGTATTAAGGAATGTTAGGTTTGGCATGTGTCTGAGGGGTGACCCATGATGTTTTAGACTATACCTAGACATCCATCGATGTGTGTGTTTACATGACTAAGCTTTTGCCTTGGTCCACGTGTAACCGTGTTAGTTATTTGTATAGTACGTGTTGAGACTTGGAAGTTGCGATGTGAGTATTCAGTTTTGATTTCATATCCCTCTTTTTTACATTCTTTTTAAATGGGATGGAAATGATGCCAAATATATTTTAATCAATATTTTATTAACTGTGATTAGGTTTCTTTATTGAAAGTGTATGACCTTACTTGGCTATTGTATGTTATGTGCTAAATGCTTATGTGTATTTGGATCGGGGGTAACGTTCCTACCCATTTGTTATGATATTAGATCGGGGGTAACGTTCCTACCCATGTGAAGTGATGGTTTTAATGGATTGGGGGTAACGTTCCTACCCAATTGTTGATACTTTTTGGATTGAATGACACGTTCCGTCCTTGCCGTTATGTTACATTTTTCACGTTACTTGTATGATAGTATAGTAATTGCCTAGCCATGTTTTGCATTAATCACAGTAATTAAATTTATAAGCTTTGATTTTCGTGTCTTAAACCTATGACTCTCACCAACCTTTGTGTTGACGTTTTAAGCATCATTTTCAGGTAACCATCTTGAGAATGTTGAAGTTAGGAAGAGTGAAAGGTTGTTTAAGCTCAAAATTGTTTGCATTTATCGGTGGGACAACTATTGCATCTTCATACCCCTCGATGGGTGCTTGTAACATTTGGACCATTGTTCGATTATCGGCCATTGCAAAAATGTTTTGATTGACAATTGGTTCTTCTAAATCCAAATTTTCAACAACAAACGGAGGAGTTTGTTGTTGTTGACGACGTCTTCGAGATTGCGAACGAGTGCGCATAAAAAGAAAAAACTAAAAATCAAAAAGCAAAACTTTACACTAATTTTTTTTTTCGTTTGTATTTTTTTTATTAACAATGAATTTTAACGGTTACACGGAAGAGACTTAAACCAAATAATCAACTTACTTCACGGTAAGTCTCAAAAATTGCTTTTCAAGGTGAGCCGTTCCTCGTAAGTGACACAAATGACAAGTTTTTGAATCTTTGGTTCGATTTGGGAACTTTTCAAGTTCACCGGAACTTATTTATGATAATACCTCAATTGAAGGTATAATATTTTGGTATTTTTACCAATTGGTGATTTTTATTTCTTAATTAAAAAAGAAGATTTTTTTTATATTTTTGATTTTTCTATTTTTTTTATCTTTTACTTATACTAAAAAGAAAAGGAAAATATTTTTTACTTTTTATATTTTATGATTTTTTTTTGGATTTTTGAATTATAAAACAAGAATGAAACTTTCGAGGGTGAAAGGATCTTCAAACCAAATAAACTAAAAACGAAGGAATCTTAAACACTAGTCCCCGGCAGCGGCGCCAAAAACTTGATAGCAGTTTTATATACCCAAAATATATATATAAAATAAAATACTTCAAAGAGCAATTAAGAAAATTCCCTAAGGAAAATTCACTCTCAAAAATATATATAATATAATATATAATACGTATATTTAACCGGATAAATATGATCACCCGGGTCGTTTCCCCAACGACTAGTGAAATTGAAACCTCGTTTAAGCTTGGATTATGATTTGAATAAGAAAATAGATGATTTGATGATCTATGACTACTAAATAAAAAGCAACAATTAAAATTGAAAATTAAAGGCAATTTAAACAATTAAACAAATACGAAAAACAAATAAAACGCGACAATTAAGCAAATAGACTAAAATTAAACCCTAAAATTGCAACTAAGTTTCTAAACCTAAATTAGGATAAAAGAAAATTTTAAGAAAAAGAAAAATATTTTTTTGATTATTTTTGAATTTTTTATTAATTAAAAACTATTTAATTCTAATTAAATCCTAAAAATAAAAAGAAATAGAAAATAATTGAAATTATATTTTTCCTAAGTAAAATAGAAAAAAATAAAAATTTAGAAAAAACGAATTATTATTTTTGGCTTTTTAGATTTAAAGATATGATTTTTCTAAAATTAAACCTAATTAAAAACTTTTAAAAGTAATTAATTAATAATTAAATCCTAAAAATTTTATAAAAATTACATACTAAATTAAAGAAAATGTGAGAATTAATTAAAATTAAACGCCTAATTTTTATTTTTAATAAATCTAATTAAACTAACTTAGACATTAAACCTAATACTAATAAAAACTAATAAACTGATTAAATACTTACTAAGGACTAATGGTGCAAAAAACCTAAAGACTAACTGGGAAACTTACTAACTAAAGTAAGGGACTGACAGAAACAATAAAATTGAAAAAGTTACACTACCTACCCTGGAGAGCCCCAACCCGATTACAAAACTAAGTCATTAAGAAACATTGAAATTTTAAAAAGTTAAATTGAAAAACTTAAAGAAGCAAAGTTTAGAAAAAGTGGAAGAGAAACACTTAACAAAAGCATATGGTCTGGAAATCAATATTAAGCTCTTAAACAGCTTATTATTAAGCTGTTTACAGAAACAAGGGCTTATCCTTGGTTTTTAATAAATAAGCTAAAAAGCTCAAAAAGCAAAATCTAGACTATGAGCTTCTGAAAACTTATTAAGCTACTTATAAACTAACTATTTAAGCAATAAAAACTACTACCTTAAGCTAGAATTCAGATTTTAGAAACTAAATATTTAACCTACTGTTTTTGTATTTTTCAGGTTTTTTTAGTGACTTTGACATCTAAATTAAGCTAGGTAAATAAGCTAGAAAATAAAATGTAAGTCTTAATCTATATTAAGCTATAACTAAACTATAAAATTTAAAGATAAGCTACTAAATCTAACATTGCTGGCCTTAAATTGGGGTTAAATATCAGCAGAAGTACTATCTTATGTTAGTATTGTGGTGCAAATTGGTAATACCACAAAAGACTAAAAGTGCAGGTTGTTAAGTGGTTTACCACTCTTTATTACACTTCTCAAGCGTGTGTTAAAACTATATTTAAGCACAATCAAAACCTAGAGTCCCTATCTCAAAAAATAAGCTATCTAATTTTAACCCTAAAAGTACCCTGGTGCTGGTGTCATCATTATAAGCCATAACTTTTTAAATTTTTAAAACTAAACTTTGAAATCTCACTTCCTAATGATTATATATGAAATAGAAACTGACTCAAGTGGTTTGCACAAAAACACTTTGATTTTGTTAGTCAAAATGGCTTATGGCCAAACACCCTTTCAACTTTGAAGGTTTGAAAAACTTTAAAAGTTGACTTCTATTATTAATACTTCAATCAGTATTAAACTTTGTTATATTCAATTTACTTAACATGATCTAACAATGAATAAACTAGAAATCAAAGATATAAATCTATTCTATCTATTATTTTGTTTTTTTAGATTTTATGAAAATAATATAACTATGATCTAAACTATTTTGATCACAAAAACAGATAAGCTAAAATGATTCTATGCTAGGATGAAACACAAAATAAGCAATATTAAGCAGACTGAATAAGCAAAGAAGCATGAAAGGCAAAATAGAAAACTATCTTAAGCTTGAAGAAAGGGGACTGTAATAGAGGAAACGTACAATACTCTTAGCTAAAACCAATGTGGATCCAAAAAGGCAGCTCAAGCACCATATATTAATAAGCTAGGGTATAAGTCCATGGGATCTCTTCCAAGTTAAGATCCCCTTCCAAAAAGCTCATAAATCCACAGATAAAGGTAAATTAATACTTAGCTGATTTATGATTTGAGATTTTTGATTATTATGAATTTAAATAAGCTCTATTTCCAGCTTTAGATGAAAAGAGCTTGATATGAGCTTATTAGGATTTATTAGATAAAGTAGTTAATAACTTAAGAAGTTTAAATCGAGAGCTTTAAAAGTGAGACTTTAGAGCGCTTTAAATGAATGAATTTCATTAATAAAAGTACTTATACATTACTTAAAAAGGAGATTACAAAAACATTTAAGGAAAATTACATTTAAGAAAAATACGAAATTAAGCTAGACTAAAAGCTACTAAAAATCTCTCCGTGTGTGTGAGAGGTGAGGCCTATTTATAGTGCCAAGCTGAAGCTTCTGGCTTTGCCTTGGTTTCACCTTACTCAATCATCACATTGTATCTTTAATCATTGGAGAGTAAATGAGAGCCGTTTGATCATTTGTGTGTATCTAAGGATCGCCAGCGTGTCATTCCATGATGTGACATGTTGTGCTTCTTTTGAGTAGCTTTAGCCAAAAACACCATTAACTATTATTTGTGTGCTTCACCATTGCTGACGTGGCCTAGAGCTTGAGTGAGGTTAAGTAAACAATTGATTAGACTATAATATCCCTGCCATTTGGTTATAGAGCACTTGAATAGTCGTCGTCTGTACCCTTTAATTTCAAAAAGCCCTTTGTTTTACCCTGGCTAGTGAAATGAAAGTGATGATGAATAGTAAATGGGTCTTTGGTGCCATGTCTTGATTAATAAACTGAATGTGTAAACCGGTTTGATCTTAGGCCTCTTGGTCATTTTCCTAGTCCCTTTTTGTTTTCTTATTTTCTAGTTATAAACTAGTTTTAGGATTTACAGGAATGGTCCCTGGAGTTTAATAAAAATGGAAAGTTGGGCTTATGGTTAATGGGCTTAAAGGTTCGGGTGCGGCCATTTAGGCTTAGGGACCATTTATGGATTTTTCTAAAAGTTGAAGGGATTAAATGGAATATTTTGGGGCTTTGTTGACTTTTGTTGGACCATGATTTGGGACCATTTTGACTGGATTTGACTGAGGCTTGACTTTTCTGGCTTTCCGGCTTTCGGCTTATGGATCTTGGCTTCTTTTTGTTACTCTTGATTTAGTGTGTGCTGCCGTTTTGATGTTTTTTGGGATTTTTGAATATATCCATACCTGCACACCAAAACTCAAATACAAGGCCATATTGTTTGCCATTTTGGTTCTTGTTTTGGGTTTAATTGGGTTGTTTTAAGCATAAATGGTATGTCGTATTCCTACATATCAATACTCTTGACTATACTTGATTAACCGGTTATTCCCCAGCCTCACGGGAAAACCTTATCCTGACTCTTCGAGGATCCATTGTGGATCATTCAGCTTACTACCATCTCACTTTCTTATGATAGTATATGAAGGTAGCAAGAATAGCAATGCTATAATAATTGAATCACCTATTCCAACTACCACGAGCTCTACTTGCTCTACCCAATGTTTTGCTCTATATTAGTGTTATCACATCACACTATTTGATTCCCAAAAATTTCTTTCTTCCCGTGAGATTTTGCACCTTAGAAACGAGCCCGGTTTCTATCATCATCCTTACTAATTCTTGCCCCACTCAGGTATTTAAGACTAGAGAGAGGTTCTCATGTGCCACGTCTGGGCGCCATGGGAATAGATCGATACTATTTTTTAACTCACTTAGATGAGCTCCTTCTTGTGTCAATGAGTAATTGGAAGTTAAGATAGAAGGTCTTGGTAAAGGTGAGTAATCATACAACGAGATTTTGACCAACTAGAAACCGAACTTCAAGAAACCCGTACCCAGATTACTGGATCTTTAGAAAAGCAAACGGGCATGACGACGTTGATTGTCTTGTTCCGTTTAGGATTGACTACTTTGAAAAATGCTCTTCGAGGATTCTAGGTTCAATTCGGATCAGATTTGAAGAGTCTTTCTAGACCTGATCCATGAGCTCAAGTAAACACAAGGACGGACCACCAAAATACTAGATTAGATCCTTGTATTTGAAAGCTTTGATTATGATGTTGAGGATACTTTTTCCTCTACACACTCTCCTGACTATATCCCGGCTTCACCGGACTATTTCCCAGCCTCACCGGGAAACACCTCTCCTAACTTTTCAGATGATTTAACTAAGGATCTTTTAGCCTCACTAGCCCTCTCACCTTTTTATGATGACCCATATATGAAGGTCATGCAAGCATATGATGCTACTGATAATGAATTACCACAAGCTCCTATTGCTCCACCGACTATTTTGCCTCCATCTCCAGTGTTATCACTATCACCAATGTTTGATTTCCTGACATTTCTTTCCTCCCGAGAAGATTTCACCACCTAAAGACGCTGAGACACCTGTTGAATCACCCATTCCAATATCTCCATCTTCATCAGTAGGATCTTCATCACCGTTTAGGTCAACTACACCACCACCAAACTATCCCTTTGATAAGTCAATCTTAGATAACTCATTATGGATCATATTGCAACCACTGGGAAGTGAACCAGTCCCCGAGAAACCTAATGAGTCAGATGCTTGTTAGAGTGTTCATCTCTGGAAGTCTTAGATTCTAAAATTTTCCGTTATATCCTGCAATGTAATATCAAAGAATGATCACAAGTCTTTGTATTATAATTTTCATACCTTAACTTGTGATATGACTATATCGTTTTATGGATTCTTATTATGTGTTGTCTTGTATATGTTGATAGATGCCTCCTAAGAGAACATCAACATCTGCAGCACCAGCTACGACTCAGGCTGCCATCCGGCAACTAGTTGCTGATAGTATTGATGTTGCTCTGGAAGCACAAGCTGCAACCATGGCAAGTATTGACAATCCAAATAGGAATACTGGACCAAGAGAAACTCCTGTAGCAAGAAAATGTACTTACAAAGAGTTTATGAGTTGTCAACCTTTCTACTTCAATGGTATGGAAGGAGCTGTTGGTCTCATTCGTTGGTTTGAACGAACTGAATCGGTATTTTCTCGTAGCAACTGTACCGAGGACTGCAAAGTGAAATTTGCTACTGGTACTCTCACCGAGGATGCCTTGTCCTGGTGGAATTCTTATGTCAAACCTATTGGAATAGAGCAAGCCGACAAGATAGCCTAGACTGAATTGAAAAGGCTCTTGACCAATAAGTATTTCCCTCAAACTAAAGTCAAGAAAATGGAAGACGAATTTTACAACTTGGCTGTGAAAGGAAATTATCTCAAGACTTATGCTAGAAGATTCCAGGAATTAGCAGTCTTATGTCCAAATATGGTACCAAACACTGAGAAACTTATGGAAGCTTTCATCGGGGGATTACCCAGAAGTATTGAAGGAAATGTTACCGCTTCAAAGCCTCAAACTTTGGAGGAAGCCATTACCATAACCCAGAGGTTAATGGATCAGGTAACAAAGCACGATGCTGAGCAAGGAACCAATGATTACAAACGAAAGTTTGATGATAGAAGAAACACCAACTACCCCAATAATCATGACAACAAAAACTACCCCAATAATCGTGACAACAATAACTACCCCAATGATCGCAACAACAACTACCAAAATAACCATAACAACAACAATAACAACCGTAACAATGATTACCACCAGCAGCAAAATGGAAGGCAGGAAACCTTCAGGACTTATGGAAACCGTAGATATAATGGACCTCATCCCCTGTGTAGGAAGTGTACACTGCATCACACAGGACCTTGCACTGTCAGGTGTCAGAATTGTAACAAAGTAGGCCATCAGACCAGAAACTGTAGAAGCTAAGAACTTCTGTTTCCAAATATCACTCTATCACTCAACTAAATCTCGGGACGAGATTTCTATAAGGTTGGGGGAATGTAACAACCCACAATTTTCATCACTGTAATTTCCACTTATATTATATTAAATACTACTTTTTCACGAGAAAATTTTTGCTTTATTCCATTATGGTCGGGTGTGGTGGGGTATGTAGGCTAGGGGGATCGGACGGGTTTTTTTAGTTTTAGTGGGGTTGGTTTTGGGGGATTTTTTTTTTGGGGGGGGGTGGGTTTTTTTGGGGGGGGGATCCTTTGGTGATTGTGAGTTTTTTGGGGGTGTGGGGCTCGCGGGTGAGCTTGGTTGATTCGGTCTTAGGGCTGAGACGGTTTGGTTTTAGATGAGATGGGATCAGCACCATCAGACGTACCATTGGGACTGGTAGGTGATGCGAGGTGGGTTGTGCAGTGTTTATGTTACTGCATATTGTGGGGATGCTAGGAGTTTTGTCTGCTTTGAGTGGTTTCATGGAGTACGTGAGGATTGTGGTGGGGTAGATTTTGGACTGGTGCCATAGTGGATGGCGTTATACATACCATTTTTTTACACCAGTAATGTCAAAACAAAATTTTTTAACGTTATTTTATACGTTTATATCAAAACTTAACTTAGGTAAATGTTTATTGAATATTAAAGATGAATGTTTGCAAACCTTTTTTATTCTTTTACAGCTTGTGTACAAGTTGTTATATCAATGCGACGGACATTACCCATTTGAATTTCTTTTTCCCTACCTAAATCAAGTCTTACAACTTTCTTAAAGCCTATAGTACAAGTCAATAATGCAAGAAAACCAAAAACTAGGTCATTTTACCTTCTTATAAATCACTTTAGTTTCTTACTACCACTTAGCCAAGTACATCACTTTAATGAAGATGACTTTCTATATCCGTAAACGCTAAAACCCTAATTCATTTCCTAAACCCTAATCTAAAACCCTTAAACCCTAAATTGAAACCCGTTAAAACCCTAATTTCATTTTTTAAACCTAAAACTAAACCCTAAACCTTATCCTATAAATCCTATTATGGTTAGCCTTAAAATATGCGGTTGACAAAACACGAAAATTATATTAGTTTATTTATAGCGTTTGACAAATAGGGACTCTAATATGACAAGTTAGTACGCATGAGTTTGTGGTGTCATTAGCGACTATAAATACCTCCTTCTAATTCCATGGAGGAGAGGAGTGAAGCTCACTTTTTTGTATAAAGTGTTATGGTTGTGTGTGTTTTCTTCAACAACACAACAACAACTTCCCAATATCTTATATTTTCTCTTAGTAATATGGATTTACTTTTCTTTTTTCCTTTTTACCAAGCCTCGGATCTTGTGTTATAAGGGGTGAATTAATGTTAACACTTGGTTATACAGCTGAGCAATAGGGGGAATAACCGTGTTGGTTATCTACTGATTATTGTGGTTTTAAATAAGCTCAAATTCGTGGGTGGTTTGTTTATTTTTTTTTTTTGTTCGGAAAATATATACCAGAAAATCAAAGATTTGAATTTGTTTGTGGTTTTTTTTTAAATCCCCAGCGCAAAAGATTTGTAACTTTCGGGCTTAGATCTACCCTTGCACCATTAACTAGGTGGTTTTAACATCATTTCGTAAGCTTTTTCAAGAAGGTTTGCTCTCGCCTGCGAGCGCGCGCGCTGCGCGCGCCTTGGCTTTATGCGTTATGACTCACGATTAGGGGTGTTCTTCACTGCGTTTTGCCTCAAGACTGCGTTTTTGTCATTGCGTTTTGGTCATTGCGTTTTGATTATTGAAGATTGCGTTTTGGTCACTGCGTTTTGGTCACTGCATTTTGGTCACTGTGTTTTGGTCATTGTGTTTTGCTTATTGAAGACTGTTTTTTCTTGATTGCGTTTTGACTCACTGAAGGGGTGTTCTTCATTGCATTTTGCTTGCGGGTTGCATTTTGGTCATTGCGTTTTGCTTATTGAAGATTGCGTTTTGGTCATTGCGTTTTGCTTATTGAAGATTGCATTTTGCCACTGCGTTTTGCCTCATTGAAGACCATTTATATAGCAAATCTAAACGTTATGCTGCCCAAATCTCAACAAATCATTGCGTTTTGTCTCAAGAAGACTGCGTTTTATCCATTGAAAAAATCTCAGGTGGGCATGTGACCGACTTTGGGCATATGACCGAATTTGGGAATATTATCATCAAAACAAGAACAACAAACAAACACCACAATCAAGAATCGAGACTCATAAGACACAATCAACCATAACAACACACCACACAAACAACAACACTTAATCCCAAAACGATCCTGAAAAGATTCACTTAAATGACAAAATGGCTAGAGATTCGGATTACGATGACATGTGATCACGGAGTTGATCTGGTATCCCTTATTTGCGATTAAAGTTGAATTTTACAGAGGCGTCTACTTATTTCATCATCGAGACTTTCTTCTAGTTTCCAGCGGTCAAGGGGTGGTTGGATGAAGACCTGGACAACTATCATTTAAAGGAGTTACGTTGTAGTACTCAGTGTCACACGCATATGTCGATGTGGATAATTTCAAGAGGTGTTGTACTTCTTATACTTTTGATGTTGGGTATAAAGTACTTAGAGATTTTCTTCTACACCGTTCTTCAATCAACAATAGTGCAAGATTAAGTAACAAATTTGGGGGATTTTACTTCAGTTTCAAGTTTGATATATCGGGTTTACTTCACCATGTGATCACAACAATAGCCGACAGAATATGAGGTTGGTAAGTTAGCCAAAGAGTTTAAAGGTTGAGATGTAATTAGCACTTCTCACGGGTATTTTTATGCTATTCCAAGACAAAGATACTTCACAGTGTAAGCAAAATCTTCAAAGTTCTTCGATGACATTCATTCACAAGACCTTGATTATACCAAGTGTTCTTGATTCTTGCTTCATCTCCTCTACGGTTTCTGAAGTCAAGAGGGTAATGATTCTTTTGTATATCAAGATTTGTGCTTATGACAAGAACTTCTCGAGTATATGAACGTACACGACAATGATGCTTCCGAGAGTTCGCAACCATCATGGGGGAAAATGTGTACATCCGGGACTTAATTGACTTTGATGTTACCATGTCAACTTCCAGGGGGAAGTAGTGTATACTACTTCACTAAGAATGGTTTGTGAAGTATTCTGCAAACATGAGAAGAACAGATGTTGATTTCTCGCATGCACCCCCGGACGAATATTTACCAAGCCCTGATGACAAGAAGCAGTGGTCGTTGGTGTGGTTTGACTTCTACAAAATTCTGTTGTGCACTTTGATGACAAGTAGAAGATTGTTCAAGCTACATCAATGTTTCAGAATCTGCTCAAGATAGGGATGTTGGTTTGGGGGGAAGCTGATTCAGAAACTTCGCCAAAAAGGAGTCTATGAAGAAAGCTTTTCAAGACATGTTGCATGAATTGGGGGGGGGGAGTTAATCCAACTCATGTATACTACAATGGTTCCAGATAAAGTAAAGACAATGAAGATCCAAGCTGGAATACAAGTTTCAAGACCAAGAGAACTCACAAGAAAACTTCAGCTTTGGAAGCGCTTTGGAAGACTTTATTTAATTGTATTTGTACTTGTTAGGAACATTGTAAGTAATTCCGTATATGTCCACATATTGGGGGAAGATTGTTAGCCTTAAAATATGGTGACAAACACGGAATTACATTAGTTTATTTATAGCGTGACACATATAGACTAATAATGACAAGCTACGATATTTGTATGTCACTAGGACTATAAATACCCCCTTCATACTTCTATGGAAGGGTGAAGCTCACTTTTGTAAAAGTGTGTGTGTGTTTTCTCTCAACAACACACACAACTTACCATATCTTATCTTTTTCTATCTAATAATATGGATACTTTTCTTTTCCATTTTACCAAGCCTCCGGATCTTGTGTTATAAGGGTGAATCTAATGTTAACACTAAACCTCAATCCTAAACCCTAATCTTAATCCTAAACTTTAAGCTATCTTAAACCCTAACCCTAACTCGAATTAAACCATAAAACCTAAACCGAAACCCTAATATGACTCGTAACCCATTTCCACCCATTTTAAACTATTAAAAACCTAACCTAGCATCTTAACACCTCTATGACCTCACCACCATGTCACCAAGAAGCCACCCAAGCACCTCCATCAGCTCCTTGTAAGCTACTACCACTACTTGCACTCCAAACACCCCCTCGTCACCTCTTGGTACCCGAAACCACCTCCACACCCTTCCACCTTTCATAGCTACCCTCCTAGCTCTCAAGACTCATCATACTAGCCTTCATTAGTTATTACCTAAAATGCACTTTTTTAGTTTATTTTTAAGCTAGCAACTGGAACCTTATGGCTATATGGCTTATAGCATTGAAAAGCTCATCCAACCAGCTTCAACAAGCAGAAAAGAAAAAAGAGTTTGAAACAAAAATAAGCCATGAAACAGGCAATTAAAAAAGCTGAGACACTCAGTATAGGCTGAGTTTTGGTTTCCTTTTTGAAAGAAAAATGGGCTTTTTGCATGCTAAATTTAAGCTAGTAAAGTAAGTTAAAACTACTAAATAAGCTAAAACAGATAAAGTTTATACTACAAATTACTTATATTTGAAATTTCAAAAGCTAAAATTAACTTTAACCTAACTGAATTTTGATTTGAAAAATGACTTTTAAAAAACATAAAACTAGACTTAGACAGATTAGGCTTAGAACACAAAAGGTAAATGCAAACCTATCTAACTCACTTATACCGCATTTAAGGACTTAAAACTAGTAAGAAAACAACACTTAAAAAGCACTTAACCAAATAAGCCAGAATATGAAACTTAGAAACCAAAGATTTGGACAACTTATAAAAAATACGCTAAAACTTATTTTAAGACTTTAAAATTCAAGAAAACTGATTAAAATGACTTAAAAGAAGTTTGTTAAAGTTGACAAAGTTACCCAAACAGTTTTAAGACAAATTTTGACCCATTTTGGTCCTGTCCCAAACACCCCTTTAAATTCAGATTTTGCATTTTAAAACTAAAACAGATTAAGAGAACCTTAAAACTAGATATAATAAGCATATAGAAGACATAATAAGCACAATTAAGACAGTAATAAGCACAAAATAAGCAGTTAATAAGCAATTAAGCAAAACTTTAAGCAACAAAATGGAAATGAGCTTATAAAGAGAAAGTTGAAATGTACCTTAATCCCTTGCTCAAAACAGGGATAATACAACCTAATAAGCTCTAAAAACCTACCCAGCTTATGAATAAGCAAATCTAAGCACCCATAAGCTCTTCCTTGGCTAGCTTATCTTCCAAAAGCTCAAAACATACTTCTTGATTCCAATGACACAGAAAACTCACAAAAGCTAATGGAAAAGTTTTTATAAGTATAACAGGTTATAAAAGCTTATGAGAGCTTGTAGAAATGACATGTAAACAAAAATAAGCTTAATTGCATAAAGATTAAAAGGGACAGATTTGTAAAAAAAACTTAAATACAGAAATTTGCATTAACTTGAAAACAGGTTACAAAGACTTTAAATTGACATAATTTAAATGACATAAAAACATTAAAATTAAAATTATTCTACTCCTAAGTTACACTATGTTAAAAACTAGATAAGATTACAATGAAGAAAATAAGCCTATATATAGCTGAATAAGCTAACATATGTGTGCTTGTTGTGTTTGTTGTGTGAGAGCTTCAAAGTCTTTAATCTCAGCCCTTGAATCAACCTTTTGCACCAAGCAAAGCAATCTTAACCCTTGATTTTGTACAATTTTTATCCACAAATGGTTGATGAGGGGATTGCCAAGGTGTATTTGGGGTGTAGTGAAGTGGGGTAAGTATGGAGGGTGATGGGTTTGTCATGGTGCACAGTGTTCAAGGTTGAGTGACAGGGATGGTGAACAGTAATGGCGGGAAAAGGTTTTTTTTTTGTACTGTCGTTAGATTTAGGGACGAGGGGTGCAAAGGGTTTTGGGGTTTAAGGGGGTAAATAGTTAACGGGGTTAGGGTAAAGGGATGTGGGGTGCAAAGGTGATTAAGGTATGGGGGTTAAAGGGTGAAGTAGGCTAACAGAGTTTGGCCAGTTTATTAAATAAAGAGGTTTGGGCCAGGTTTATATTGGATTCGAGTTAAAAGGGTTTAAGGTTTATAAGTGTGTAGTGGGCTGACCTGGCCTACTAAAATAGGTACGGGTTGGCACACTTTGATACAATTAGGGTTTTGGTTTCGTTTTTCGATGCTCATTCCATTGCTATGTCCCGGGGTTGACTTTGACTTTGACTTTTGTTGATTTTGACTTAGACTTTTTTGCCTGGTTGACTTAACTTTTCGCGCTCTTCCATTTCGTGCTCGGTTTTGTCCGTTTTAGCTTCGTTTTTTGTCCTTTTCTTAGATATCCGTTACCTGCATAATACAAATGCAAAACATACAAATACAATGTATTTTTGGTACGTTTTTGGTCATTTAAGTCCGTTTTTAATGAAAAATGATATGTGTAATTAAGCACATACCAAAATCCCCCATACTAAGATATTGTCGTGTCCTCACGCAATGCTGCAAGTAAACACTCAAGAAAACTAAGAATCTCAATCCTCCTCGACTAATTACCTAGAAAAGTAGCTAAGTGTTTATCAAGGGGAATGAAAGAATCAATAGCTTTGAAAAGCCCCGTTTTGACCATTTTTAAATATTTACACTTATTCACACACATATTTTTGTATTTTTCCTTTTTCTCATTTTTTTGTACTTTTCCTTTTAAGCAACTAACTAACATGTTTGACTTTCGTTATTTTATAACTTTTAGGGATCATAGAACAAGAAACATTTCAATCCTAAAATGCCCCAAAAAGGATAAATTCATCGTTCCCGACTTTTCACTTATTCCAAACCAAGCTTAAAACGAAATCACCGTTAAATATAAGTAAAGATGCTAACACTACTCATATTTGTAACTTGTGAAACTTTTCACTCCCGACAATTATTATATCTTAGGTGAATGTGCCATTTCGAATTTCAACCATGGATCAACGTTTTGCAAAATTACTATGCTTTACGTTCCACCCGAGAATAATGAGTTTGAAGGCGAGATCATCCCATGTAGCGACTTTCGTCTCGGCACATCCCAACCTTGCGGCTAAGTGACCAGGCTTTTGACACCCCACAGAGACTAGTATCGAGACTCACGGACCTTCGGTTTCAAAAACTCTTAGGTTTCCCGTTTATACATAGCTTATTTAGAAAAATCACAACTTAAAATGAAATAGTCTTAGTTCAAAAGCATATTTAAATTTAAGAAAAAGAGATTTTCCCTATATTTATTAAATCACATTTATTGCACTTAACATTAACATAACCATGATACAATTGAAATCCTCGACCTTTTTGAAGGCTGCAACATTAGTTGTGAGCCGGCAAGATGCAGCAAACTTTTATCAGTCTCGGATTATTATTCCTACTATGGGCTTTTTTTAGAAGTCTGCCACATCGGTTGTGAGCCGGCAAGAGGCAGTAAACTTTTATCAGCCCACAGTTTATATTATTACCTTATTCATCATCATTTTTTTTTCTTTTTTCTCTTTTTTTTTACTTTATACCACGATATATAGAGAAGACTTCTTTTTGGAAAATTTAAGTATAAATTTGAACTAAGACAAAAAAAATATTATTCACTACATCTCAAAAATTGTTGATTTAAGTTTAATTTTCAAAAATAGCACGTATTATTAGTTCGGTTAGGAGCTTATAGGAGAAAAAGCCACAAATTACACACACGAGCTTGTAAGATTTCCAAATAATCCTTGTTTAGCATCCAACTTATAATTAACACTATCATTTTTCGTTCTTTGCAAATTTAAAATCTTTAAAAAGATCCGCGAATGCTTAGTCTAAAAGTTAAGAAACAAGCTAAGAGCTCAACACGCTCGATCGAGTCAAAATTTATTCTTATTCTACCCAGCAGGAAAGTCAAAATTGTGACAAAACACTTATTTTATTTTTGAAAATTTTTAAATTTTTTCATTTTTTGGTATTTTGGTGGTAAAAACGAGATTACGTGAAAACAACGGCTGCAGGCACAATCAAATCGATAGATCCCCCCATACTAGAACTGAACATTGTCCTTAATGTTTTTAAGAAGGGTCTCTACGTAAATCTAAGGCCGTTTATTAAGTATGCCAAAAGATAAACGTTAGTCGATTAGATTAGGATATCGGGATTCCCAAAATGAAGCTGAGGATTTGAAGCTCGAGTGAACGAAGGACAAAACCACGAGCACGAGAGGCTTCAAAATCCGGGCAATCCTGGACATACAACACAAACACCAAACACGAGAAAGGTAGAGGCGAGCCTCATCACACATCACAAAACACTTATTCATTACTACTATTAATATTATACAAGGATAAGCATGGGTTGCCACCCACGAAGCACTTATTTTTGTTAACCGAGTCCTGAGCCTGACTCAATCCCCCATACTTGAGTGGTCAAGGAGGATAGAAATGGAGAAACGGAACATCCAAGATAGGAATGTTCCATCCATAGATCATCAAGGGGCTTTCAGAAAAATCAAAAATGATCTTTGAAGGATTAAAGCCCCGATAAGATAAGAGATGAGGAGATTTTTCCTCATTTGAAGAAAGACTACCAGGATTGAAAACTTTATTCTCATTTTCGGATGAAGATGGGAGCAAAGTGTCAAACACTGGAGAAAGAGGATCATGGATGAATGAGATAGAAAATTCATTCGGTGATAGAAATCTTTTGGATTGAACTTCACGGAATATTCCTGGATCAAAAATCCTGTTTCTAGTTCCGGAAGGAAAAGAAACTACAAGGTCGGATCCAAAGGAATCACTAGAAAGAGTGAAATCTGAATCCTGATGAAGGGTGGGATGGGTGGGCAAAACATTAGGCACATGAACTCTTGGTTCTCTTGTTGGATTATCAAAAATATCCTCCACCACATCCATTGTGAAATCCCCCGAATCGGGTTCACTATCACAAAAGAATGCTTCATAATCTGGAAGAGATAAATCAGTATAAGAAGTGGGACTGCCACTACTAATCTCTTCCAGATTAAAGCAAAAAGTTTCAGATTCGGGTAAAGAATTATCAAAGGTGTTAGTCTCCTCCAAGAAAAAGTTAAGAGATGTGGAGGAAGACTTGGTCACAAAATCGGGAGATAGAGTGAGATTATCTTTTAATGCTTTGATCTTAGCAATAAGAAGATTGACATTCAACAATTTTTCATGAAGAATATCGTCTTTGATTGTTAGAAGAATATCAGTATCAATCCCTCCAACTTTCGGGATAACAATCTCCACCACCTCTAAGCTGACGACCTCAAAATCAAGAGGTGATGCCTCAACATAATAGATGTCGTCAAAAGAGAAAGAATCGTCATTAATTGAAGTAGAATCATCGTTAGAGTCGGAGAAATCCTCAAATTGATCTTTTGAAATGTCAAGAGGCGGAGAATTATCACGAAAAGGCACATCACACATATTGTCAGGAATACCCTCGGACTCACTTGGGATTGGGACAAGGTCCTCAACACTAGACTTTATTACTTTGTCCGATTCCGTCGCCGGAATAGTGTCGAGATGCTCATCCTCCATTATGAGAGAGTCAACGGGCTCCTCGGTTGATAAAACGGGTGTGATTGCAATAGTATACTCCTCGTCATCATCATTGTTGTTGTAGAAGGCCGGACGATTCCAGTTAGGTGTATTAATATAATCTGCCAGCTCCTCACTTATAATTTGCACATCATTAAGAAGTTTACGAAGCAATTCTTGTATATCCTCTGGTTGATGTTGCTTTCCTTTACAAGCATGTTTAATTTCAAAAAATTTCTCCCAAGCTAGCAATAAAACCTTTGGCGTTTCTCTAAAAGATATACGATTAAACTTCTTCAAAAAGATTTGTATAGATTCCATTAGGTTTTCTCTAGCTTGCAACATTTCCGCACTCGTTTCTTGAGGAGGTTGATGAATGACGGGAAACTGCGGGGGTTGAACTTGGTCAAAACTGAAAGAATTAGAATCATAGCACGGATTAGGTTCGTAATAATTTTGATTCATCGGTTGACATTGAAAACTCATATGAGGTCCCCCGCAGTTTTCACAATAAGGCTCATCGAAGATCAATTGATCACATTGAAAAGTCTCATGTGGGCCTCTGCAATTTTCGCAACAAGGTTCGTAGAAGATCACTTGTTGACATTGAAAAGTCTCATGCGGGCCCCCACAGCGGGTACAACAATCATATTATTGGACCTCCATCTTCAGAGTAGCATGTCGGATGAAAACTTGGCAAAGTTTGTGGGAACTCATCGATGTTTTGATTATGGCATGGTTCCGAATTAAAGATAATCGGAACCTTCGGTGGACAATTATAACCATAATGAGCACATTTCCCACAAGACTTACAAGTACATCGTTGACAAAAGATTCTGTCTAACGAATCACCACACTCGTAACAACAATTGTGGTCAATATGTGGAGGACTTTGTGAAGAATTTTCACCGGGGTCCTGATTGAAGACGAATGGCTCTTGAGGCACATTAAAAACGTTAGTATTATCATTGGATGACTCGGAAGTGTTTAGAAAGTCTTTGAAAATTTCATTTTTATCACAAAATGTAAACCAAACTTCCTTCAATTTCTTTCGTAATAGAGTACATCCACGACAATATAGACCATCAACCGGGTCTCCACACCTTGCACAATTATGAGGGGGTCGTTGAGATGAGTCGGGTGTTTTATTAGGATCACGAACAAACTTGTCTATGAGACCCCCTTTAGAACAACAATGGTCTTTAGTGTACAAAGCTCCACAAGACGAGCATTCTTTAAACGTATGATTCAAACGATAATCGAGTGACGCCATAAGAATTAAACAATAAGAGGGATAAGAAGAAGAATTAAATGGCAAAGAGGTTAAAGGAGATTATTTTTGGTTTTTCGAGTTTTTTAAGCAACATATTTTATTAACGGACAAAATGAGATTGAATAACTTAAACCGATAATCAACTTGCTTCACGGTAGCTCTTAAAAAAAAACACACAAAGGAGCGGAGGAGCAGGAAAGCGCGAAGCTATTAAAAACCTTCTCCTTTCGGGTCGTAGTTCCTCGGAACAACCCTCCTTATACCCCTCTTATAGTTTGTTAATCAATTAAAGGTGAGCCGTACTTCACAAGTGACACAAAGGCAAGTTTTAATCTTTTGTTGTTTTTAAATACTTTAGGAAAAGTATTTATGATTATTTGATAATATATTCACAAAAATCAAGAAAATAAAATATTTTTGTATTTTTATATTTTTATAACAAGAAAATAACTTCACGAGGAAGGGTCTTCAAGGCACTACAAACTTCAACTCGATAATCGTGCACACCTCCCCGGCAGCGGCGCCAAAATGATAATCGCCCTTTTTAGGGGTAAAATATAATCTAAACTATAGTATAAACTTCTTCTAAGAGATTTCAACGAAATTACTTTTGACCAAAGTAAAATCAAAAATCTCCCGGGTCGTTTCCTAACGAGGCGTGCAATGGAAAGTCGAGAGTCGGTTTGACATTTGATGTTTGAATATAACAAATTTGGATTTGGTTTTCTAATTCTACTAAATAAAACGTAAAAACATGTAAATGCAAGTAAAGCAAACGGTAATTAAAAAAACGCGACTTAAAAAAACATAAATTATCAAAATTTAAACCTAAAATGATTTTTTTAACTTTTAATAAATCCTAAGTGGCTAAAATACAAAAACTAAGAAAACTAAACCAAAAACGAAAGCATCTAAAGTTAAAAACGCGAAGAAAACGAGAACGGGATCGAAACCCGTTCTTTAAAAAAAATCAAATTTTACAAATTTTACCCTACGAAAGCAAATTTTTAATTTTCCTAAGTCCTAAACGATAAAAGCAAATTTTAAAAAAAAGAATTATAGTTTTTTGATTTTTTAATAATTTTTTATGAATTAAAAATGATTTTAACAAAAATTAAATATAAAAAACACTAAACGATCTACAAAAAATCTAAAAAATTACAAAAAGTAGCTAACAGTGAGCAGGACCTATGAAAAATAAAATGAAGTTGCCAGCTTATTGGAATAAGCCAAAAATAAGCCCTAAAGGGCTGATAAGCTAAATGGTGAAAAAGGGGTTATATAATAAATTGTGTGAGTAGAAGCCAGATGGCCCTACTGGTGCTGATGGTTAGTGTGTGTTTAGTGTGGGACGTGTGTGTGTGAAAGGGGAGGTCATGGGTTCGACCCCCATGGCCTCTCCTTTTTATCAAACATTTTTTTTTAATTTTCTTTTTTTTAAAACTTATAAAACAGGCAAGAATAAGCAACTTAAAAAAAACACTTTTTGTAAGACTTAAAAATAAGCTGGAAAAAGCAAAAATAAGCTGACAGTATTGGTTTTTTACACTAAGGACTAAAAGGGAAAACAGTTAAGCTATTTCTAAGGCTAAATAAGCTAAGGGAAACAAGAATAAGCTAAAACAGACAAACCATAACACCTAATAAGCTAATCTAAGCATTAACTAAACTAAATAAGCCACAGAATTAAGCTTGAATAAGCCAACAGATTAGGACATGAACTAGCAGGCTTAGACTTAAATACAAAACAGATTTTTGAGCAACTTTTAAAAGCAATTTTAACTAAGCTACACTACATATTAAGCTACAAAACTCTAAACATACTAAAGATCACCAAATAAACTATAATTAATTCCACTAAACACAACAACAACACAGATTTGAAATGCAAGAAATCAAGCATCAAAGAAACTGTTTCACATCAGAAGCCTTTTGGCTTTTAGTACAAGGTAAATTATTGCAGCCCTACTTTTGGCTTATCTAATAAGCCCCTAAGACCTCATTAAGCTTACACAGATAAAGTTCATACTCTAAAAAGCTTAACTCTCAAAAATCACAACCTAAAACACTTTCTCACTTGCTTAAATCCAAGATCCGAAAGTAACTTTTGAACTAAACCTAATGCATATCATAACTGTTTTTGGACTAGAATGTTTAAAGGGCCTGAACTAAGATGCAACCTTTAAAACAAAAGAAATCTAAACTTTTATGAAGCTCAAATCATCACACTTAAACAGTTTCCAACTAAAATCAAGCCTTAAATCCATATCTCAAAAATCTGTCTTAAGAGGACTAAAAATATGCATACAGACTTAGGCAAAATCCTTCAAAGCCAATGAAACAGTAACTATAACTTGAATACCAGATTTTGTAAGCAAATATTAAACCATTTTGAACATGTAACAACTATTAAACACCACCAAAACTTAAAATCAAAGATTATGCACCTAAAATTCATAAAAAGTCCACAGATTAAACTCATAGTTATAAAAACATGAAAACCTTGGAAAACTTGAATCAAACTTGTAAAAACTTGCTTAAACATTGATATTTAATGATTTGAAATTGGATTTGTGGACTTTGAATGACCAAAACATGTTTTATACCAAAAACAGTGGTTAACCCAAACACCCCCTTAAATTTCTAAAACACATTTTAAAGATAAAACAGTTCATGAGAATCATTAAACTAAATATTTTATGCATCTAGAAGACAAATTAAGCAGAATTAAGACAAAGATAAGCATAAAATGCAGATTATTAAGCAAAGCATAAGTTTAAGCAAAAAGTGAAAAAGATGAACTCACAAAGGTCCAATGCTTTGGTTAGGAACTTAAGCTTCCAAGTCAGTTCCCAATCACCCTAAAGCTTACCAATAAGCACTAAACCCATAAGCTCTTCCTTTTTAAGCTTATCTTCCAAAAGCTCAAAATTTCCAATTTTCTTTTAATGGAACAGTAACTTCACAAAACCTTTTGAAAGGGCTTTGAAAGAGTTAAAACAGATTCTATAAGCTTATAAAAGCTTATAGAAGTAACTTGTGAACAATATTAAAGAACTTAAGAACAAATTTGCATAAACTTCAAAACTTTTAACTTTTCATAAACTTAAAAAGATTACAAGAACTTAAATGTAAAAGACAGAATTTTAAATTACATAAACATAAAAACTTTTTAAAAGTAAATTTAAACTAAAGCTACACTACTTATTACAAACTGAAATTGAGCTTAGTATTTATAGACGAGTACATAGGCAGAGAGTGTGCTAGTTGTGTTACTTTGCTGAGGAGAGTTAAAAGCTTCATCTAAACCCTTCAATTTTCTTGGGTCATCAAGGTGTATAATCTGAGCCCTTCAATCTTTTGTCTTTAACCTTGACGAATGGGAGTGTATAGGATTGCCAGCGTGTTTTGGTGTTTTGTGGGAGTGTTATGAAGTGGGGTAAGGTGTGGGGGTTTGGTTTTGTCTGGGGGGAGAGTTTTGGACTCTTGTTGCAGAGGCCAGACACACTAGACGCGTGAAGAAGATATACAGTGTATATCTTGGCGCCTTTTTTGCTACTTTGAAAGTTATTTGGTGATTGGCAATCCTGGTCCCTCAACTTGTATTCGTATCTTGCAGGTACAGTCCTTGTTGGTATAAGAGTTTGCGGGTTTGACAGAAACGATCCCTCAAGTTGTGTACATATGTTGCATGTATAGTCCTTGAGGGACTTGTGGTGATGGTGGTTTTAACTGGATGGCTGTTAAGTCTTAAAAGACTTAGTATTGGGCTGATTTTTGGTTTAAGGCCCAAAATGGGTTTTAGGCTTAATTAAGCCTTGTCTTTATGGCTTATTGGGCTGACTTGGCCCAATAAAATAGGTCGGGTTGGCCCGAAAAGTTTTCTTTGGTTTTGGCTCAGCTTTGACTTTAACTGGGTTAACTTTTTGGTTGACTTTGACTTTTCACGCTCTTCACATTCCCGTGCTCGGTTTTGTCATTTTTGGCTTTGTTTTTGTTCTTTTCTCGGATATCCGTTTCCTGCACAATATAAGTGAAAACATACAAATACAATGTATTTTTGGTACGTTTTTGGTCTTTTAAGTCCGGTTTTAATGGAAAATGATATGTGTATATAAGCACATACCAGGGTTCAGAGGGATTTCCTAAACCTTCACCCTCTTCTTCTTGAAGTGTCAGCATACTTGGAAACAAAGGTGTGTATTCCCCAGAAAAAACTCTTTTCGTATTGCTAAAAAGTTTTGGAGTTAAAGTAGAAGCTATATATGTTCTGTTGTGAGGTTTAAGAAATCTTTTGTTTTTGTCCAAAAATATTTGAATAAATCTTAGATACATTAAAAACTTATATTTACTATCCAAGTTTTTCACCATACCATCAAAAATCAATTTACAAAATTTAAAGACTCTGTTTGTGGCCAAACAAACAAGAGCAGTTGTTATATTACTACTAAATTGTTCCCAAGAAGTTTTCTTAGGACTAAGACAGTGTAGGATGGTATGGATCAAAAATCTCCACTAAGGGGAAAATTTACCTTTTTGAAAAGTTAGTTTATTATCAGTTAAAACATATCCCATCAGTGTGACCTGATCAAAAGTTTTAGTATTTGGCAAAACACTAATACCATCTGCATCTGCTAATTGGAGATGCCTTCTAACATATGCTTTAGTAATAGTGAATTCTTTTCCATCAACTGTGACATTTATCTCTTGTTCTCCATTATTAATTGTTCTGACAGTAGCAGTCTGCCAGAACTTTTCGATTAGAGAAACATAGATAGTAGGATTCTTAGTAAGGGAATACCTGATATGACTACCATTGAGAAAATCTACTATCTCTTGAAACTCGCTCCCAGTTGTTTCTTTTGATAAAGCAACCATCTTGGTTTTGTCACGAGAAATTCCAAATTTGCCAAGAGTGATTAAGTTATGATAAGTATTCTTGGGTTTATGATCGTGATGAGAATATGAGAGTTTGACACACTTAACTGAATATTTTATAGAAATGCTTGAGGTTTTTAATATGGACCGACTGAAAAGTATTGAATCTTATATCTTGAATAAAAGCTTATAAGTTAAAGATCAAGAATTATCCAAATTATAAACCCCTATAATCGAAATTGTTGACGGAAATATCTCAACGGCTATTAATTAATTAAGAAAATTCTGTTATACCCAAAACAGTATTAACGGTAACATAGCAGTACTAATATTATCCTAGCAGTATTAACTTTTTGCCTAGCAGTACTAATATTAGTCTAACAGTTTTAACTTTTTCTCCAATAACTATACAACAACATGCCTCTATTCATCACAAGCACACTAGAAACAAGTAGATAGACATGTGAGAATTCATGAGGATCCATATTTATGCATAGCCCATAAATAAAGGTTAAGAACTGTTAACAAAACCAAAATATAAGTTATAACCAATTAACCTCAAGACTTCCAGTTGTCTCATCTCACTAAATCCAGCCATACTGATTTGCCTATCCTGCAAGTATTAGTCTAAGAAAACACAATCCAAAACATTTGCTTCTTGATAGTATTAATTATTGACTAACAGTATTAACACTAGCAGTGTTAAGTATAACTAGCAGTACTAGTTATACCTAGCAGTACTAATTTTAGAGATACCAATATTAACCTTATTTTTACCAAAAGAATCTCAATCTATGCAATCATCCTCCCCTTAATTAAAGCAACTATAGGTTGAGCATATCCGAATCTAGCAATCAGGAAGTTAAAACCTGCTTAAACATCAAACGCCTTTGTGAGGAAACTTGCTACTTGTGACTGTGTGATCTTAATCACCGGAATCAACTTCTTCTTAAGAGAGTCCCTAATGAAATGATGTCTAATCTCTAATCTGCTTGGTTTTAGAGTGAAACATCTGTGGATTCTTCACAATACAAATGGTGCTAGATCTTTACTCAATGAAAATCTTGGTGTTCATGAATTCAAACCCATACTCAAGCATTTGATTTTGGATCCATAACACTTGGCCACGGAAATTAGCAGCAGAAACATACTCTGCTTCAGTAGTAGAGTTGGCAACTATAGTCTACTTTTTACATTGCCATGAAATCAACCTTTTGCCAAGAAATTGACAACCTCCTGTTGTGGATTTCTTGTCAAGGCTAGCACTAGCATAATCACTGTCAGAAAAGGCTTCTAAGTCAAATGGTGAATCTCTAGGATACCAAAGGCCCAATTTAGGTTGACCTTTTAAGTATCTAAAGATCCTCTTCACTGCATGAAGATGTGTGATTTTAGGAGTAACTTGAAACCTTGCACAAGCATAAACAACAAACATTATGTTAGGCCTAGAAGCTGTTAGGTACATCAATGATCCAATCATTGATCTATATAGATGAACATCCACATCTTCAGCCTCTCCATCCTTGATCAATGCCTTATTAGTCTTTATTGGAGTGCTTGTTGTCTTCACAATGACAAAATCAAACTTTTTCAATATATCAGCCACATATTTGTCTTGGCTAATAAAGATTCCATCCCCTTTCTGTTGTACTTGCAATCCTAAGAAGAAAGTGAGCTCCCCTATAGAACTCATCTGGAATCTCTTGTGCATCATCTGCTCAAATTCAACACACAAAGACTTCTTTGTAGACCTAAAGATGATATCATCAACATACACCTGTACTAATAGGATATCACCTTTATCCTTCTTAATGAAAAACGTCTTATCTATAGTACCTTTTCTAAATCCATTTTCCAATAAGTAGGTAGACAAGGTCTTATACCAGGCTCTTGGAGCTTGATGTAGACCATATAAAGCTTTTTCTACCTTATAAACTTTTTCAAGGAATTATGGATCTTCAAAACCAGGAGGTTGGCACACATAAACCTCCTCTTCAATAGTACCATATAAAAAGGCACTCTTCACATCCATCTGGTACACAATAAACCCCATAAATGATGCATAGGCCAAAAATAACCTGATTGCTTCTATCCTAGCAACAGGAGCAAAAACCTTATCATAATTAATGCCTTCTTCTTGGGTGTAACCTTGTGCAACCAGTCTTGCCTTGTTTCTAACTATAATTCCTCTCTCATCTTTCTTATTTATATACACCCACTTAGTTCCAATGACCCTCTTACCTTTAGGAAGATCCACCAGAGTCTAAACCTTTTGAAGTTTAAATTGTAAAAGCTCCTCTTGCATTGCTTCTATCACCTTCTTGGGTTCTATTTGTGGGAGAAAATAGGCAAATAGGCAGTTTTGATAATCTTTGTGATTTGTTCTCCTTTGCTTTTTGATGTAACCGACCATAGCATGTTCTTCAGAAATCTTGGTCATCCTCCTTGTTTGAGTAGCTGAATTTATGTCTCCAATGTTCTGGTCTTTAGGATGATCCTTGTGAATTCTGGTTGTAGGAATAGGACTGATATTCATGGTGGTTTCCAAGTTGTTAAGGTCAGCCTCTACACCCACTTCTCTATCATCATGGGCATCATCAAATATGCCAGTGTTTTCCAAAGATTGCATGATTGAATCATTAGGAATAGGACTAGCAATATTAATATTTGGACTACCAGTATTAATATTTTCACTAGTAGTATTAATACTTGGCCTAGCAGTACTAACAGATGGACTAGCAGTACTATCTCTGTTAGTGTTGTTAGCATAACCTTCTTTCTGTTGAACAAGCAAACTATCCAATTCAGCTCTGAAATCTTGCACATGCTGATCATCTTCTTTATTTGAAGCTCCTCCTTCCTTTTCTTGACCATTTCTTTGACTTACAACATCATCTCCTTTGTCTGGTACCTCATCAGCATCCTTTTCATCTGTGCTCTAAGTACTTGAAGAGAGTGGATGTTAGCCTCAAAATATTAAGTCGAACATGAAGTTCGTTCATTATGTATTTAAGTCTCGGTCAATCAATTAGTTAACGTTGTAATAGGATATTATCGGGAATCGGGCTCGATAGTTAATCTAGTATTGTATATGTTTCGGGTTTAATCCCAAATAGTGTGGGTGCGTTTCGAAAAGGTTCCATGAAATTGATACCGCATACTTGAATGTGGTTTAAGGGCATCTCATCACGTGTTTGATATATTTCCTACTTTTGACATCTATCACAAAGGCAAACTGAGTATGAGCTTCTTTGATGAATGTACGACACAGAAAACTTGATCTGAGAGACTTTTTTTAGCATGGATTTTGGTCCTTAATGTCCACACGGTCGATGTCCGTCATGGACATTGATCTAAAATGGTTCGAGTTTCTGGTCCAGAGATACAGCGTCTGATCATACTGTCAGAACATACTTTGAAGAGGTAGGGTTCCTCCCAGAAGTAGTGTTTGATGTCTGAGAAAAATTTGTTCTTTTGCTGGTACGTCATTCCTTTAGGTATGATGTCACTTGTTAAATATTTTACAAAGTCTGCAAACCATGGTTTGTCTTTAGTGATTATTTCCATAAGAGTTTCTCTAGGAAAGTTGTCATCGACTTTACTGTCATCACTTGTTTCTTCATTTTCAATTCGAGATAAGTGGTCAGCTGCAACATTTTCTATACCTTTTCTATCTTTTATTTCTATATCAAATTCTTGTAAGAGCAGAATCCAACGAATAAGGCGCGGTTTAACATCTTGTTTCTTGAATAAGAGCCTAAGAGCTAAGTAATCAGTGTGGACAATAGTCTTTGATAGTACCAGATAGGATCGGAATTTGTCAAAAGCAAAAACTACATCCATGAGTTCTTTTTCAGTGATTGTTGATCCCTTTTTGACAGATCTTACTTAGCTTGTTAAAGTTTAGTTATATTGGATAGATCCAAGACATCTATAGTAGAAACTAAGATTGAGAATATCACAAACTATACGGAATCTAGTTTGCAATAATAAGAAGAATAATGAAATAGTAAAAAACAAAAATCTTTACTAAACGTTTAAATATATTGAAGTCAATTATATTTTAGTTACAAAATAGCTATGAATAACTAACTATGAATGCTATGAAAACTATGAATACATTAGAAAACTAATATCTAGATCCTAATCCGTAGGTTCCTTTTTATACACCAAGGAAACCCTAATGGGCTTACAAAAATGTTCAAGTGATTATGATCTTTTCTATAAGTAAACATAATCTCTTAAACAAATAAGTGTATACATATCTTCTTTATAAATAATTGATACTTATTTTCATAAGTATTCTTGTTCTTCAATCAACCTTTATCTCTTCTCTGATATGTCTTTGATCTCATCTCTGATAGCATTAATGTTGGGAATTATATTTGAGTTGATAAGACAAAACACGAATGAAACAAGATAGAAACAAAAGGATCAAAGTCGTCATTGTGGGATTATACAAGATGTAGAAGAAAATAAAGATTTAGTCAAAAAGAGATAAAGATGAAGAGATAAAGATAAATATTTAATTGATTTACTCATTAATATCTTTTAATAGTTTCCATGTAAAGCCTTGACTCCTTATACTATAAAAGGAGGTCCAAGCATATTGTTTTAGGCATTCAGAAAAAATTGTGTTTTATCATATGAGAGTCGACTAGATACAAAAGTGTGTGTTCATCATATGAGAGTTGACTAGATACAAAAGTGTGTGTGTACACGTTTGTATAATTAGTGTAGACGTCTAGAGTTTACTCTCAAGGATATTTGATCCCTGTTACTATTTAGAGTAACCGATCGATTCTGATCAAATAGTATTTGGGGCTGTGTTGATTAATAAAGAAAAAACCTTGAAGTAACTTTGGATTTGTGTTTATTATGTCCGTGTGCAATTTATATCATATTACTATATATATTCCTAGATGAGATCTAAACAACCCGAGCTTAAACGATCAAAGAACCTATCATGTGTTGTAGGTTTCCACAATTAACCCTTCCAACAGTTGTAATTACTCACCAGTTGTAACTGAGCGCAAGCAACATTAACTACTTAGAAGTTTACTCTAGCAGTACTAACATACACTAGCAGTACTAACTTTTGTACTAGCAGTAGTAAGTACTTAGTATATTTTCAGTCTTCATCTCTGAGCAGTCTTAACTTCTACTAGCAGCAGTAACTTTATACTAACAGTACTAAATTATACTAACAGTAGTAACTAGCAGTAGTAACTTTATACTACTAGTACTAACTACTTAGCATAATTTTCATTAGTATTACTAACAATACTAAGTTACACTTGACAGCACTAATATATACATGAGTAGTAGTAACTCTAAGAATCATCTTGAAGTCTTTTAAAGCCAACAATTCTCCCCTAAACTTGATGTTCATCTTCTGAATCTTCAAGTTTCTTCATTAAAAATCTTCATTATACTTAGGAAGATACATTCAAACACTTCCAGGATTCTTTTGTTGTTTTACCAAGAGCTTGAGGAGTTGATAACACATCTTATTCCAGTGGTCAGCTTGACGCTTCTTGTTCAGCATGTTTGTGATAGTTATTGGTGTAAGGGGATATTTATTCTCAACCAGCATGAAGATATGTAGATCTTTAAACCTTACAAAGTGCACTCCATGGGAATCAAACAACTTCTAAATAGTCACTACTACTTGTGTTACCCTGTAACTTTCTCCATACTTTACTTTTTATGTTAGGTTCAGACATTACTATAAGATCATCCCATAACACTCTTTCATAATCCTCAACTGGCCAGTTTAACCTATCCTTTGCCTTGACCAACTTCCAGAGAGTCTCTAAGTCTTCTCTGTCAATACCCTGAAGCATCTTAATCATAGATGAATACCTCTTTGAACTTCCATCAGCTCTTATAAGTTGAAAGTGTCCAATCTTTCCTTCTTTAACAATCTTGTATTCAACTATCACTGGAGGTTTGGTGGCTAAAGGTATAGCATCAATTGCTATTTCTTCATCTTGAACTATCTCTATATGCTTTTTTATTTCTTCCTCCTCTTAATCATCATGCTCATCTACCTTCTTCTTCTTTGACATATCATATTTAAGTTCATCCCCTGCTCTTTTAGAGCTTTCCTCTGTTCTTGTCTTACTGCCATTTACCACTTCTGATTCCATTCCACAAAAGTATTTACTCTTTTATTTCTATCAAACCACTTAGGATTTCATCATAGCTTTTAGATCTTCAACTGACTATGGTTTGTATCCAGCCCTATTCATCAAATAGGTGGACAATTGATTTCCCTTTTGAGCTTTGTGTAGTTGGCTTTCTTCTTATCTCTTCAGCTCTAAGCTTTGTAAAGTGTTTCTTTCTTCTGTTCATGAGCTCTACAAACAACTTGATCTTTCTTCAGTGGTTATTTATCCTTGTTCTTCTACTTGTAGCCTCTGAGATAATTTAAAGTCTGCCTCCATCATAGCTTGTGTGTTATCCCATGATTCAATCAAAGCTATGTTGGCTCCTTCTTCCTTTTGCTTTGCAAGCCTCTCTTCTTCAATAAGTTCAGCTTGCAACTAAGCTTCAAGATTTCTAGCCATTTCTTCATCAAGAGCACATTGATCGTTCTTCTTCAAAGGTTTTTCAGGCTCAATCATTATTGCCTTGCCTTTATCTTTAGCCTGTGGATGTTGTGATGCTTGGGAAGAAGAAACTGTTTTTGTAGATACATGTGTTTGTTCTTCCTGATCATGAAATACAATTCCTTTTGCCTTTGGTCTTGTACTAGCAAAAGTAATTGTTGTGGCAGTAGTTATAACAGCCTTGGGTTTAGCTGCTTTGATCTCTATTAGAGTCTGGATAGTTTCTTCTCCTAAGTTTGATTCTCTTCTCGAGGAGTTATCCGGTGAACTCGCTCATATCGATTTGATTTCTTCAGAAATTGATGAAGCTGACTTTGATCCTGAGGAAGAAATTCGTCTTGTTGAGAAATTGTTGTATGATAATTCATCTCCTCGACCTCCGAAAGAATTTAATTCTAAAAATTCTGATGCTGTTATCGAATCTTTCTCTCCATCTCCTATCCCCGTTGAGGGTAAGTGACTCTCTTATGGAGGAGATTGATATTTTTCTTGCTCCGGATAACTCGATACCACCGGGTATTGAGAATGACGACTATGACTCAGAAGGGGATATTCTTTTCTTGGAGAATTGCTTACCCATGATCCTCTTTCACTTCCTGAAAATGAGTCATTTCACTTTGATCGTTATTATGTTCCAAATCCATCCCCTCGTCCTCCTAGTTAACCACCGGATGATGATGATGTTTACTTTGATATTGAGCCTGATATGAGAGTTTTTACAAAAGTGGTGGATGATATTTCTGATAATTCGACAAGAGAACTTTATGTTCATGTGCCTAATGTTTTACCCACCTAACACTTTGCTTCTATTTTCATCCGAAAATGACGACAAAGTTTTCAATTCTGGAATACTTGCTTCTAATGAGGAGAAATCTCCTAATCTCTTATCTTATCGGGGCTTTAAAGCTTTCCAAGTCATTTCTGATTTTTCTAAAAGCCCGATGATGATCTATGGAGATGACATTCCTATCTTGGATGTTCCGTTTCTTCATTTCTATCCTCCTTGACCAGCTCAAGTATGGGGGATCGAGTCAAGCTAAAGACTCGGTTAACAAAAATAAGCGCTTCGTGGGTGGCAACCCATGCTTATCCTAATAGTAGTATTATTAAATAAGTGAATTGTGAGGAGGCTCGCCTCTTCCATTTTCTGTGTTTTTGTGTTTCTTGCTGGGTAGAATAAGAATAAATTTTGACTCGATCGAGCGTGTTGAGCTCTAGCTTGCTCCTTAACTTTTAGACTAAGCATTCGCGGATCTTTTTGCAAAGAACGAAATGTTAGAGTTAATTATGAGTTAGATGCTAAACAAGGATTAGTTGGAAATCTTAAGAGATCATAAGTGTAATTTGTGGTTTTTCCTCCCCGAAGCTTCTAACCGGACTAATAATACGTGCTTTTTTTGAAAATTAAACTTAAATCAACAATTTTTTAATTTAGTCGATAACATTAATCTATTTAGTCTTAGTTCAGCTATATATTTAAATTTTCTAAAAAAAATTTTTTTATACACCGCGTAATAAATAAATGTTGCATAATGATTAATATATATATATATATATATATATATATATATATATATATATATAACGAGGTAATAATAATAAACTGTGGGCTGATAAAAGTTTACTGCCTCTTGCTGGCTCACAAACGATGTCGCAGTCTTCAAAAGAAGGCCCATAGTAAGAATAATAATCTGAGACTGATAAAAGTTTGCTGCATCTTGCCGCTCACAACCGATGTTGCAGCCTTCAAAAAGGTCGAGGAATACCAAAGCCGAAATAAGACAACCGGATCATGGTCGGCTCGCATATCGATGTGACGGATGTTTAAAGGGTGGAAGTTACAAGTTTAATAATGTTGCTTAAGTTTAAATTGCTAAATAAATATGGTAAAAATCTCTTTTTCTAAAATTTAAATATATTTTTGAACTAAGACTAATTTTCTTTAAGTTGTGGTTTTTCTAAATGAATTGTTTATTTAACGGGAAGCCTAAGAGTTTTTGAAACCGAAGGTCAACATCACTTCGAAGTCCAACTAAATCTCGGGACGAGATTTCTTTAAGGTTGGGGGACTATAACAACTCAGTATTTTCATCAATGTAATATCCATCTATTAAATTAGATGCAATGTAACATCTATATATACCACCTTTTTACAGGGAAATTTTTGCTTTATTCTATTATGTAACGTAGTTTACATAACTAAAGTAAACGAGCTCACGCAACAACCAATGCCATCTATATCTATGTTTATATCATGTAAACATCCTAATATGTCAAGTCAATGTTCTAATATCATTTTTACCAGATACGTTATCCATTTAACGTACTTTTCAAAACGTTATTTCAAAACAAGCATTAAACGTTAACGTTTATATCAAAACCCTAATTATATGTAATGTATACATATAAAATGAATGTGCAAGCCTTCAAGCATGTGTACAAGTATACAATACACAACATTTGAAATATAATTTCCCTCCAAGTCAATGTACAACTCATTTAAGCTCAATGTACAAATCCATGAAGCACGAATTCAAACTAACTCATTTTCCCTCCAAATTCATTCTAATTTCTTACCACCACTTTAGCACAAGGTACAATACTCAATGCACAACTTCTAAACCCTAAACCTAAACCCTAAATCATCCTAAAACCCTAATCTAAAACCCTAAACCCTAAACGAAACCCTAAACTAGTTCTAAACCCTAATTCGAAAACACTTAACTTAAACCTAATCCTAAACCCTAATCCTAACACTAACCTTAATCCTAAACCCTAATCCTAACACTAAACCTTAATCCTAAACCCTAAACTATCCTTAATCCTAACCCTAATCCACGTCTTAAGTCCAAAACCCTAAGCCGAAACAAAAACCAACCCGACACCCTTTTTCTTTCATTTTTGACCCATTTACACCTAAGCTAGCACCCTAACACCTCAAGCACCTCTATGACTAACCTACTACCACCCCAAGCAGCCTAGCAACCACCTCCCTCACACCACCATCACCCTTGCATCACCAACTTGGCCTCCAAGTTGTAGCCATAACTCGTCACACCTCTAGCTCCCTCCATGGCTTTCCACCATTCAATCCTACTCTCCTAGCTTGTAATACTCATCACTATAGCTGCCATGAATCACCTAAGATAGCCTTGACACTAATCAAAACCCCAAACTTGGGCACCAAGCCCATTCGAGCCTATAAATAGGCGAACACAAACACACACACTTCATTCATCTCAAAAACTTGTTTCCACCTCAAAACCTTGCTCCAACTTGGTACTAGCAGAAGTATAAGATCCCTAAGAGTCCCTTGAAGCCAAAGAACCAAGAACAAGAGGCCTTGAAGCTTGTTTCCTAGCCGTGAGAAGTACACAAACCAAAACAGCCCTATTCGACTTGTTTTCAATCTAGTAAGTTTTCTACACGTTAGATTTGCCATGTTATTACTTTAGAATGTTCATAAGACTCCTAAGATCCTATATGAACCCTTGTTAAAGCCTTGAATCCTCAAACCCATGCGTTTTTGGTTAAAACCCTAAAAATGACCCGTTTTGATTTTCTAGCTAACAAATCCTTTTTCTAAACTTTTGTTACGTTAGAACATCTTATTTTTGCTTATTCTAATAAGCTATAACCTGCAAAAATTGATTTCTAAATCAAAAATATCAATATTATGGATTTTGGACTTGATTTGCAAATGTTTTCATGCAAAGGGGTATATATTGTCACTTTTTGAAATTTATAACTGGAGGGGCTGAAAATATCATTATTTCAAAGTTATAACTATGAGGGGCTGTTTGCCAAGTTTTAAAGTTAAAGGTTTAAATTATATATACTTTATATATAAAGGACTAAATTTGTAAAAGTTTATAAATTAAGGGTATATTGCCATTTTTGCAAACTTAAAAATATAAAATATAATAATTTTAATTAAATTATAAAAATATATATTAATAATCGATCGACGCATTATAAAACAATTACGTTAAATATTTAACGTAATTTATCATCGACTAACTTTTGAAGAAACTTAAAATCTTATCGTATCACATTACCAGGGAGCTTCATGTAAGGAGTTTCATTTGGGTATATGTTTTGACGAGTTTGCTGGATTTACGATTTAAAGTGTTCTGGCTCCTCAAACGTTTACTACATGACCTCTGAATTATGATGGCCCGAACAGTGATACAATATTTCCATAAATTAATAAATCAAAGTAATACGTTAAACTTTATAAAGTTTTGAAACATAAACCATCACACTAAGACTTGACATATTACCCCAGGTTGCGTGATGAAGCCGTTACTTTCACATGATATACTTTGCCATCAATCAGATTTCCCTGTACTGTTAAAGTGGGTTCAGAGCCCTCGCATTTTAAATCTTCTAATGTTTTCATAAACCCGCGAGGGGGATACATGTTATAAACCATGAATACGAGTATTTTTCCAACTGTATGCTATCCTGATATATTATTGCCTAAGTCCTTACTTTTTCCATTAAGACCCCACTATCATGAACCGTTAATCAACTTTCGAGAAGCGCGAATGCTGTGAATAGATCTATTTGGGACTGAGCTTCCCCGTTGGTGTACCTATACTTTCTGGTAACCAAACGCACTTCATTTGAAACACTATGCGGGTGTTTGGCAAAGGCACCCGTTGGGGCAACTTATTGTGATTATTGATTATCTCAAGTCTCGAGCATGGAGATTTCGTGCAATAATAATGTTTTCATAATAATTGTACTTCATGAAATTATTACACTTATGGGTGTATAACAACGTAACCCACAATTGAACTTGTATTCAAACTATTTACTATAAACCTATGAATATCACTTAACCATTGTGTTGACTTTTTAGCATGTTTTAACTCAGGTAAACGGAGCCACCTTAATGGCACGAAGTGACACACTTGAAGATGGCAAAACTTTATCATTCAAACTTTAAAAAAAAAAAATGTTGTTTTCATGTAGATTTTGGACCTCTGTTTGTAAAAACTCAGTATGAAATAATGAATGATAACTTCTTTAAAAAAAGCTCTCTTTTGAGTCCGTTTTCTATTATTAATACTGTGTACCTATAAAACAAAAGAATTAATACCCCAGATTAGCTTCCGCTGCTATATGTCAAAAATGGGGGTGTTATACGACGGCCCAAGAACAGCCCAAGATAAGAGGCAACATTTCACAAGTCCATGTTAGCTCATTTAAGCCCATTTTTGATAAAAGCCCATTTTACTATTTTAGAAATTAGTAACTGATAACTTAACGTAGTATGACTTTTGACCAATTCAAAATAGGAATATAGGATCATCAAAAAATAAACTAACAATACACAGGAGTACATATTAGTTTATTCACTTTCACAAGTTTTCTTTTCTTTTAATCACACGATCAAGCCATCAAACGAACAGAAACAATAAGAGTCGATTTCAAAACAATCAAGGCTTCAAAAAACCAAGCGATCATCCTTTTTTTTCTCTTCGTCCATTTTAATCAGGTGATATTGTTCCATACTCATTATTATGATTTAAAATTGACATTGTTGCATACTTATTATTGTTGTAGTAGATAGAATATTATATAATTTGCACTCGAGATTATCATGTTGCATCGTTCACAACTGTCAGGTGCCCAAAATAGAAGACGAAAAAAAATCAACAAGAAGAATCTGAGCGACCTCTACACAGTTCTATAGATGAATATGTAATTAAAACGAAAAAAAATAATAATAGTGTTGCAGAAAATAATGACAATGTTAACGTTAATATAGATAATTGAAAGAATCCTTATAAACAATGAAAACCTAAAAAATAATAAGGTTAACACCGATGATGATAATGGAAATCCTATAAACAATGAAAACCTAGAAAATGATGAGGTTAACGCAAACGATTATACTGAAAATATTATAAATAACGAAAATCTAGACCATGATGAGGTTAAATATTAGCGAAGATAATGAAAATCCTATTGAAGAAAATAATGAAAGCATGATAGGAGCCAAAGTCAACGAAGGTCAAACCTTCTTAAAATTCTGTTATTAGTTTTGGAGGGAAAAACCGTTAGGCTTTCCCTTTTATAAAACCCACCTTGTTTTCTCATTTTAATTCATGTAATTCATTGTAAACTCATCTATTTCCTTGTAAACGTCTGTAACATAATCATTCAACACCATTATCAATAATAAATCCCTTCATAGCAATTCTATTTCGATTTTAGTTCTAACTCTTCTTGGAATCCTAACTGTTTTGTGGGTCAATCTTCATTTATTCATTGATTTCTAGATTTTTCATATCATTTGGTATCAGAGCCCTTTCCTGGTCAGATACATTCAAACAGAATTCTGTTATAGATTTAGTGGTTATTAATTCAGATCATTCCTCATTTCTTTATTTACATTTCAAAAAACACATATAAATCTCTCAAAATTTTTCCTCAAGATTGAATCACATGGTGAATACCAGGAATACTGAACCACATATTCTTGATGAAACACTAAGATCATCAATTCTTCAAGTTGTTCAAGAAGCTAATGGTCTAGTCAATGCAGTGTTGACTACCCTTCAAACTGATCTCAACACACTTACTGATAGAATTCAAGCCTTAATGACGTTTCAGACCTTTGTTACTGGGGAACTTACAAGACTTGGTAATGGGGAGGGAACTAGTAATAGAGGAGATGGTTATGGAAGGTTAACTAAACTTGATTTTCTAAAATTCAATAGGGAAGATGTTACTGGGTGGTTATTTAGAGTGCAACAGTTTTTCTTGATTGATAATGTACAAGAGGATCAAAAAATCAAGTTAGTCTCTATGCATCTTTATGATAAAGCACTTGAATGGCATAAATAGTTTCTTAAGATTCATGGTGAGAATGTGTTATGGCCTGTCTATGAGAAAGAGATAACTGCTAGATTCAATAGTGTATTTGAAGATCCTATAGTAGAAATTAAGAATTTGAAACAAGATGGTGAAGTGAATTTGTATCAGGATCAGTTTGAAGTGCTTTTGAATAGGCTAGAATTAACTGAATCTTATTTAGTAAGTTTGTTCATTGAGGGTCTTAAGAGTGAAATTAGTATGCCAGTCAGGATGTTTAAGCCTACTACACTTAAAGATGCTGTTTAGAAAGAATGCAGGAGGCCACATTAGCTTTGACAAAAACTAAGCACGTGTCTCACTATGCTAGTCAGAGATCTAATAGTGGTACTTATGCCAATAGATATACTTCACATGCTACTCATGTTACTATGACTAAACCATTATTGCCTTTGCCTAGCACTTCTACTGAAAATACTAGTAAAGTTGTAAAAAGTGGTTTTAGGAAACAGTTGACATAAAAGGAGTTAGAGGAAAAAAGAGCTAAAGGATTATTTTTGTTATTGTGATCAAAGATATGCTTATGGACATAAGTGTCCTGGACAATTGTATTCTTTGGAAGTTTGTGTGGATTAAATTGATGAGGTAGAGGAAGTATGTGATGATATGGAAATAAGGGAGGATAATCAGGCAACATGTAACCCTTGCCCTTTTTGTGTTTTGGATATTCTAATTTAGTCCTTTAACTATTTGACGTTTGTCAGTTTTATTGGAATATGTACCGTGTTGACGGTGGTGAATTTATGAGATTTGAGGTATTTTATGGTTTATGGTGTATAATAATACTTTTTAGATGGTATTATTATGTTGATTGTGTTTCGGGTGGTTTGACCCGTGAATAGCGTGAAATGCCGAAAAACGAGTCATGACACGTCCGATAATGTCCAAAATGAGTTTTGGAGAATAAAACGTGGAAATATGTCAATTAAATACTTTAAGTTATTGGAAAAGTATTTTTAAGGTGAATAAAAATGCTAATTAACTTTCGAAAATATTTTACGATTAAGCTTTTCGAGTTTTTATGTGATCCCAACGCGAAAAGAAAGACCCGAACCCTCCTAGGATGCTATATGGGGCGTGTAAGGTTAAGGGGAACAAGATGGCTATTTTCTAGCATTTGTGTCTAATCATGCTTAGTACTATATTATTCCTCCACCAACATTTCTCACTTATCCATTTTCATTTCAAACACACACACACACACACACACACACACACACACACACACACACTTGTGTATGCTCATCCAAAAACACACACACACATACAAACTTTATTTTAAATTTTGATCAAGAACATGGTGGTTTAGAGTATTTCCGGGTTGATTCTAGGGTATTTGTATCATTTAAACATCTTGGATTGAGGTCTGGCTCGCGTCGAAAATTTTATATGAGACCATTCTTGTAAGTCTTTTAAATTTAAATTTAACTTGTATTTTTATATGGTAAATGATGTATAGATGTTAGTTGTACAAGTTGATCGTCGTAAAAATCGAAACTTGAAAACGAAATGGATAAAAAGGGGTGTTTTGTTTGCGTCGAACCAAAAAGAAAACACAAAGGGGTTTTTAGTTTTGATATTGTGGTCGTGATGGTTGAAAAACATTTGTTGCTAAATAGTTTATTTTATTTGTTGACTTATTTTGGCTTATTTTTAAGCTCGAATGGCTTATTTTCGAGTTTATTAGCTCACGACAAATTTGAGGTAACACAAGGAAAGTGTTTTTGGTTATTACCCTAGTATGTCATATTTTTGTGGACTATTATTATAGCTTATGGTGATAACCAAATACGATACGTAGCTTGTTAGCTTATTTTAAGCTTAAGTATATAGATTTTGGAGCTTATGGGCTCACGACCCAATAAGCCCTTTTGAGCCATGGCTTATGAGGGGCTTATTGTGGTCCGGGTTACTTTGTTACTTATGGTTTGGGCTTATTTTCACTAATGGGCTTTATATTGGGCCCGAAATATATTGTATATATATAAAAATCTCTTATTGTATATATAAGCGTTAACTAGTAGTTTTGAGAGGTTTGACGGACTTTTAGGAAGCGTAATGAACTTATGAAATGTTTTGAAAGTCGTTTTGGGAAAGGTGATTTAATAAATGTGGCGAAATGTGATTTCGAGATTTTTGTCAAAAAATGTGGAAATTTGTGAAAAGTGTTTAGAATTAAGGTTTAAAAACCTTAGAAAACGTTGTATAAACGTACGGGTCATGTCAAAATTTTGTAAAAAGTCTATACTTAGAATTTTTTTCTTAATACGCGATTTTTAATAAAATAATAAAATATAATTATTTTAATAAGCAGACTAAAAGACGAAAATTATATTTTTTGTTGATCCCTTTTGAATAGATCTTACTTAGCTTGTTAAAGCTTAGTTGTGTTGGATAGATCCAAAAAAACTAAATTAAAACTAAGATGTAATACTACAAACTAGTGCGAATCTAGTTTGTAATACTAAAAGAACAATGAAACCGTAAAAACAAGATCTTTACTAAACTTTCAATATATTGAATACTATATTGAGTTACAAAATAGCTATGAATACTAACTATGATTGCAATCAAACTATGAATACTAATATGAAAACTGATATCTAAATGAATCCGTACGGGTTCCTTTATTATACACTAAGGAAACCCTAATAGGCTTACAAAATGCGTCAAGTGATTATGATCTTTTCTATAAGTAAACATAATCTATTAAACAAATAAGTTTATACATATCTTCTTTACAAACAATTGATACTTATCTTCATAAGTATTCTTGTTCAATCAACCTTTATCTCTTCTCTGATATGTCTTTGATCTCACCTCTGACAGCATTAATCCTTCCAGCAGTTGTAACTAAGCACAAGCAGCATTAACTACTTAGAAGTTTACTCTAGTAGTACTAACATACACTAGCAATACTAACTTTAGTACCAGCAGTAGTAACTACTTAGTATATTTTTCCAGTCTTCATCTTTGAGCAGTCTTAACTTCTACTAGCAACCTAAACTTTTATACTAACAGAACCATAGTATACAAACAATAGTAACTAGCAGTAGTAAATTTATACTACCAGTACTAACTACTTAGCATAATTTTTATTAGTATTACCAGCAGTACTAAGTTATGCTTGACAGCACTAATATATACCTGAGCAGTAGTAACTCTAAGAATCATCTTGAAGTCTTTTAAACCTAACAATCCTCCCCTAAACTTGATGTTCATCTTCTGAATCTTCAAGTTTCATTAAAAGTCTTCACCATCACCAGGAGGATGCATTCAAACACTTCATTGACCCTTTTCCTGCTTTGTCATGAGCTTGAGTAGTTGATAACACATCTCATTCTAATGATCAGCTTGAAGCTTCTTGTTCAGCATGTTTAAGATTGTTATTGGTGTAAGGGGATATCTTTTCTCAACCAACATAAAGATATGTAGATTTCTAAACCTTACAAAGTGCACTCCACAGTTATCAAACAGCTTCCAAACAGTTACTTTGTACCCTTGTAGATTTCTCCATACTTCACTTTTTATGTCAGGGTCAAACATTACTTTCAAATCACCCAATAACACTCTTTCATAATCCTCCTCTAGCCTTGTATTCCCATGTTTAGCTTTAACCAACTTTCAGAGGGTCTCGAAGTCTTCTCTATCAATACCCTAAAGCATCTTTATCATTGATGAATACCTTTTTGAGCTTCCATCAGCCCTTATCAATTTAAAGTATCCCATCCTTCCATCTTTATCAATCTGGTATTCAACAATCACTGGAGGCTTAGTAGCTAGAGGTATAGCATCAATTGCTACATCATCATCTTTAACTATCTCAATATGCCTTTTCATCTCTGCCTCCTCTTGATCATCTTTTTCAACTTCTACATGCTCATCTATCTTTTGCTTCTTTGACATATCAGATTCAAGTTCATCCCCTACTCTTTTAGAGCTTTCCTCTGTTCTTATCTCACTGCCTTTCAGAGGGTCTTCAAGTCTTCTCTATCAATACCCTAAAGCATCTTTATCATTGATGAATACCTTTTTGAGCTTCCATCAGCCCTTATCAATTTAAAGTATCCCATCCTTCCATCTTTATCAATCCGGTATTCAAAAATCACTAGAGGCTTAGTAGCTAGAGGTATAACATCAATTGTTATATCATCATCTTTAACTATCTCAATATGCCTTTTCATCTCTGCCTCCTCTTGATCATCTTTTTCAACTTCTACATACTCATCTATCTTTTGCTTCTTTGACATATCAGATTCAAGTTCATCTCCTACTCTTTTAGAGCTTTCCTCTGTTCTTGTCTCACTGCCTTTCACTACTTCTGAATTCATGTCCTCAAAAGTACTTTATCCTTTTATTTCCTTATCAAACAACTTCTGGATTTCATCATAGCTTTTGCTCTTCAACTGACTATGTTTGTATCCAGCCATATTCTTCAAATAGGTGGACATTTGATTTCTCTTTTGAGCTTTGATAGGTGGCTTTCTTCTTATCACTTTAGCTCTAAGCTTTGCAAAGTGTTTCTTTCTTCTGTTCATGAGCTCTACAAACAATCTTGATCTTCTATCAATTTATTTCTCCCTGTTATTCTGCCTTGTATCCTCTGACTAATTCAATGTCGCCTTCATCATAGCTTTGTGTTTATCCCCATGATTCAATCAACTATGTTGGCTTCTTCTTCCTTTGGCCTGCAAGCCGTTCTTCTTCAATAAGGTCAGCTTGTCAACCAAAGCTTCAAGATTTCTAGCCATTTCTTCATTAAGAGCAACTTGATCTTTCTTCTTCAAAGGTACTTCAGGCTCTACCATTTTTCCTTTGCCTTTGTCTTTTACTTGTGGAAGTTGTGATTGTGAAGAAGAAAATGTTTTTGTAGATGCAGGTACATGTCTTCCTGAATCATGATATATAATTCCCCTTAGCCCTGGTCCCCTAACAATGATAACTGTTGTAGCAGCAGTTGTAACAGACTGGTTTCTGCGTTTTTGATCTCATCAAAGTTTTGAGCAATGAGTCAATTCGTCTGGAATTACAACACGGAACTACAGTATGGAACAAATTCAGCAACACTAACTAGAATTGACTTTGTAGTTGTAGCAACACTAACTACAGGCTCTTCAACCACCTTTTCAAACTTAATTTCCTACTCTTCCAACACACCTGTATCAAACATCAGGTTGTCATAATTCATCTCTTGAGTCTCATTCACCAAAGTCACTTCTGCATCAGCATCAAGATCTTAATTTCCTCCTCTGTTTGGATGCATCCCTTCTAGCACCAAACTCGCAATCATAAAGGATTCTACCCTGCTAGAGGAACCAACCTTTCTTAACCTTCTTAGCCCTGAACTTCTTGACTTCCTTCTCTTTTCCAACTGCTTGACTCTCTTCTTTAAACTAGTAATCTCCTTTACTTGAGCAGTCTTGGCTTTCTCTAAATCAAGGACCTTCTCCTGTAGGTTGGTACACAAACTCATCAATTCAGCAAGTTGCATTTTATCCTCACCACTTGGAGGTGATCATAGGAAGGAAGATAGAGACGACTAAGAGTTCCTCATGAGTAGTCTCTTCAGTAGTAGGCTCTGTAGGAGCACTGTCCTTCCTTTGTTTCCTTCTTGATTTTTCTTTTGAGGTTTTGAGGATGATGGTTGAGTGATAATGGGTATGGAATGGGAATCAGCAGGAGTAGCTAAATCTGCACCCATGTCTTCTGTAGCTTGAACCATCATTGTGGAGAATAGTGGTGTAACTCTTCCAGAAAAACCCTTGCATGGTCTCTTCATGTTAGCAAACACCTTCTTGGCGTGGGAATGTGTAACATAAACCCCTTATGCTTAGACATTCCTCAACTTGTTTGTCAGGAAGACTTGCACAAATCTTGATTTACTGAGAAATTTTACCCACCATCCAAGTTTTCTTCACATATTGTTAAAAAATGTACTTGGAAAAGGTTGAATTTTGGTTTGTGGCAAGACATATGATAGCAGATGCCATAGTGCTACTAAATTTCATTCAGGATGTAGTCTTAGCACTAAGGAATTGCAGTATGGTATGGATGAGAAATTTCCATTGTGATGAGAAATAAGCTTTATAGAATGTAAGCTTTTGAGTAAGATTTTCATACCCCATTCTTTCCAATTCTGCAAAAATGGTAGCAATGGGTAGACAATCTGTTCCTTCAGCATCATCCAACTTAAGATCACTCCTTATACTTATCTCAGAGATGATTACATTTTTCTTGTCTACTAGGGCTTGTATCTGTCGTTCCCCATTAACTGTTTTGACCTTAGCAGATGTCCAGAACTGTTCAATACATGTAGTATAAATGGTTGGATTGACCGTTAACGCATATTGGACAGAACTTGCATTTAGAAAATTAATAATTTACTCAAACCCATTACTTTCTTTGGGTTTCTCCAAAAACGCAACCAAATTGTGAGTTTCAACAAACTTTGGGGTCGACATTGTGATGGGTTTTGATGACTAAAGATGGAATTGAGTTAGGGTTTATGATTAGAGAGGATAACAAGGTGTAAACTCGAACGAATGAGTGATTCAAACCCTTAATCGAAGTATTTATGAACTTACCTTCAACAACATTAACTTGAATTGGCAGCATTAAGTTAAGCCTAACAGGATTAACTAACCCATCAGTAGGAAGTTATGTCTGGCAGCATTAACTTATGCCTAACAGTAGTAAGTGAATGCTTAGCAGCATAAACTAATACGGGCAGCAGTAAATTAAGCCCAACATCATTAACTTAAGCTTAGCAGCATTAAGTTTAAGCTGAGCAACATTAACTTTAAGATACCATTATTAACTCTAATTTCTTTCCAAAAAGCATTTCCATCATCAATTTTGATTCTCACAAGCTCTCTTTCTGTTTTTAATCTCACTATATCTCTCATTTCTTTTCCTCACCAATTCACTCTATCTGTTTTTATATCACACAACTCTCTTTTTATTTTTCAGCTCACTATATCTCTCATTTCTTTTTCTCACTAAGTTACTCTTTATGTTTTTATTATCAAGAATCCTTTCAGACAATTTTGTATAAAGTTCCATCCATTCCTTTAGTTTCATGCTGTCTTCCCGACTTCTAAGTGTGTTAACTCTTGAGAGAGGTGGATCATTAGACTTGTTTAGATGCAGCCTCAAACCTAGTTTAAGCTTTTGCACCCCTAATATGGTAACTTGGCACCTGGGACTACTACCTGAATCAGTTCCCTAAGGAAAAGATTCATTAAGTGTTGACATGGATTGGGTCCTATTTATGTTACCACTGTCTTGCTTTTCTTCTAAGCTAGAAGTAGAAAGTGGTACCCTTCATCGCATTCCTGTCTTCCACTCCTTAATGACAGTCTCATCTGCAACAAGGTGAATAGGTCTACTAGACTGAGATATCTCAGTGGTCCTTTGGCTTCCTAGGTTTTTGAGTCTTTTTGGGTTAAGATTGTGATAGAACAATGATTGGTTCAAGATTAGATAGTGATACAGTTGTGGATGTGTGTTGGGGTTCAGTGGGATTTCCTGACCCTTCACCCACTTCTGCTTAATGATACATTCCCTTTCATCCAATCTTAATTAACCTCCCCTCAAACAATACTTCAGAGATTAAGTAATCCAATGCTAGCAATCAGAAAGTTAAACATGCTAACATCAAAAGCCTTTATGAGAAGATCTGCAACATTGTGGTCTGTGTGAATCTTGATCACTTGAATCAACTTCTTCTTATAAGAATCTCTGATGAAATGGTGTCTTATTTCAATGTGCTTGGTTTTAGAATGAAACACTGGATTCTTCACAATACAAATGGTGCTTTCATTATCAATGTGAATCTTGGTGTTCATGAAGTTGAACCCATAATCAAGCATTTGATTTTGGATCCATAACACCTGCCCACAACAATTAGCAGCAGCAACATACTCTGCTTTAGTAGTAGAGTTTGCAACTATAGTATGCTTTTTACATTGCCATAAAATCAACCTTTTGCCAAGAAATTGACAACCTCCTGTTGTGGATTTCCTGTCAAGGCTAGCTCTAGTATCAGAAAAAGCTTCCAAGTCAAATGGTGAATCCATAGGATACCAAAGGCCCAATTTAGGTTGACCTTTTAAGTATCTAAAGATTCTCTTCACAGCATGAAGATGTGAGACTTTAGGAGTAACTTGGAACCTTGCACAAGCACAAACAACAAACATTATGTCAGGCCTAGAAGCTGTTAAGTACATCAATGATCCAATCATTGATCTATATAAGTGAACATCCACATCCTCAGCTTCTTCATCCTTGAGCAATGCTTTGTTAGTCTCAATTGGAGTGCTTGCTGTCTTTACAGTGACAAAACAAACTTCTTCAATATATCAGCCACATACTTGTCTTGGCTGATGAAGATTCCATCATCTTTCTGAATGACTTGCAACCCTAAGAAGAAAGTGAGCTCCCCCATAGAACTCATATGGAATCTCTTATGCATCATCTGCTCAAATTCAACACATAAAGACTTCTTTGTAGACCCAAAGATGATATCATCAACATACACCTGTACTAACAAGATATCTTCCCTCTTCCTTTCTTGATGAACAAGTTTTATCTTATAGTGCCTCTTCGGTATCCATTTTTCAATAGGTAGGTAGACAAGGTCTCATACCAGGCTCTAGGAGCTTGATGTAGACCATATAAAGCTTTTTCTACCTTATAAACCTTATCAAGGAACTGTGGATCTTCAAAACCAAGAGGTTGGCACACATAAACCTCCTCTCAATATACAATAATAAAAAAGACACTCTCACATCCAACTAGTAAACATAAATCCCAAAATGGATGCATAGGCCAAAAATAACCTGATTGCTTCAATCCTAGCAACAAGAGCAAAAACCTCATCATAATCAATGCCTTCTTCTTGGGTGTAACCTTGTGCAACCAGTCTTGCCTTGATCTAACTACAATCCTCTCTCAATTTCTTGTTCTATACACCCACTTAGTTTCCAATAGCCCTCTTGCCTTCAGAATATCCCACCAGAGTCCAAACCTTTTGAAGTTTAAAAATTGCAGAAGCTCCTCTTGCATTGCTTCTATCTAGCTTGGATCTGTCAAAGCTTGAATCACCTTTTTGGGTTCATTTTGAGAGAGAAAACATGCAAATAAGCAGTTCTGATAATCTTTGTGATTTGTTCTTGTGAGGTTTCTCGATTCACGATCTCGGGAGGTCGGGGAAACTCAAAGTATGTTTTCATCATTTTCAAAGGTTATTTATTAAAAGGTAAAAGGAAAATGGAAATTACAATTATGAGCTTCACCCTCTAATGTTGATTAGAGGGGAGTATTTATAGGCTAAACACAAGGACACTTTGGACTAATTATACTTTTAGTCCTTGTGTTTTAATTTACTTAAGCCCTAGAAACAGTGTAATTTACCATATGACACCACATTTTTAATCCTAACAATCTTCCCCCAATGTGGTGGCATATGGAATTACTTACAATGTATCCTACAAGTACAAATAGCTAAAGATATTTGCAGTTTGCTTTGTCTTCAACATGTTCTTTTTTTTTTTTATCTTCACTTAAAATCAGTTCTCACTTGTAGGGAAAATAATGTAATCTGTATAAACTGAGTGTGACTTCCCCCTAGTTCATACGCATGTCTTTAAGCAGTTCAACTGTTCCCCCAACAGACAGCATTCAAGCAAATATGAAACTTTGATGTAGTTGACCAATCTTCTAACTATAGCGGTTTAAGCTCGCATCCGAATTTGTAAAAGAAGAAGTAAACCACACTTAGTAGCAAATCTGACTTCTTCATTGCGGATTAGTAGCCAATCCATTTAGGGGAACATGCACAGACTTCACACATTTCTTCCCCCTGATCGATGCCGTGACAACCATGGCTTGAGCAGGATGGTCAAACCATAGCGTTGACCTAATTATCTGTTCTATGAGTTTGGAAATGAGATTTTGTTCATATGTATGTTTTATATGTGTATTTATTGTGGAGATGTAATCAATCTATTGAGTGTGATCATCTCAATGAGATTGGATTGATGGGAAGTTTTGGTTGATTCATTCGTTCACTTTTGAGTGACGGGGAAATGAGTATTGAGATTTGAGCGTTTTCGTGTTAAATGTGTAAGTATTATTACGTATACGTATTTTTATGTTAGTAATTTAAGATAAGTTTAGGTTTTAGAGGTTAAGTTAAGAGAAATGAGATATTTAATGGAGAAATTTTATTTTAATCACTTATAGTGATAATGGAATTGATTGGGTATTTTGAGAAATTTGGTTTGGTTAATAATGTGATATCTAGTGATAGGATTAAATGAGAAGTTGTCATTTGTGAAGGAAATTGGTATGTTAAAAATGAGATTTTTGGACAAAAACTTTCTATTTTTTGAAAGTGAAGTTGGAAATGAAAGTTTATTTTTAGAAATAGTTTCAAGCAAATGGTTAACAAATTAGGATAAGGTTTTTTATAAAAACTTAAGGTATAAAATAAATTTAAATTAAGTAATAAAGAACAAAAAAAAAATATTTTTTTTAGGCATGAATAGTAATCCGAATTTTAGTAAAAAAAAAAGTAATTAGAGTCCTAGTTATAATCTAAAACTAATTAGACTTAATCTACAATTCTACTAGGAGGCCTATAAATATAAATCATAAATCCCTAACCCCCCATTCCCTTGAGTTCGACCGGCCATAGAGAGGAGGAAGAGAGAAGACGATTTTTTTTGGGTTTTATTTTTAAGGTACGATCCGATCTTTTAATTTTAGTTTGTTTATAATTCTAGTAACTTAATTATGATGGATTAGGGTTTAAATTAGGGTTTATAAATTAGGGTATTTAATTTTCAGAAATTTTATGTTATAATGATGATGGCTTAAATCATTTGATCGATCGGATTAGCGATAAGATCATGCGTTAGGGCTTAGATCACTCGGATTAGATGTTTAATTCACTACAGAAAGTTAGGCAGTTTTGTAACGAGCATAACTCAATCATAAAAGATCAAATAAATAATTTACAACATACTGGAGATAACCTCAGAGAGTCTACTTTCCAGAAAAGTCAGCCTCATGAGTTTTTATGGTCGGGAAGTGGGTCAAATGGTCATTACAAAATTAGTGTGTAAAAACAGTGATAAATTCAGTTTTAGAATAATAGGTATTTTCCTAGAAAATACTTAGAACATAGAGTTAGCGTCACAAAAGGTCACTTGCGAAGGTGTCTTTCATTGTACATAATGATTGTTGACCCAATTAATTTTTGGCTAATGTCATAGAGAGGGTCAAATTTGGTTACACAAAGTCAAACAAAACGCCGTAGCCAGCAACATGCATGCCAAAATGCCCTCAAAGGCAACCACCAATCACCCCTGGACAAATCCCTCCGTTAAAAACCATGCAATAGTGCCCACACTCTCTCTTTACCCTTCCAACGACAATACCGCCTGCATCCAAAAGATAATATCCAACTATTGTCTAGAAACCTATTATCTAAACCTCCTTATACCTATCTATACTCCCCAGGACATTCAACCCCCCCTCCCTAACCCCGTGAGACACCCCCCTACAACCCATTTCCATCAGTACCTTCAATTTGACCCTTAAAACCCACCTCCGACTGCCATACATTACTCACGCACTCACTACCCACCACCAGATCGTTACCAACAAATGTGGAATCCAGCCACCCCAGCATTGACTCAACAACAGTTGAAAATCAAGAAAACAGTCAAGAACGGGCCGGAAAGAAGTGTCTAATCATATGGTCCGTCACCGCTCTCCGGAGCTAATAACCACGACCCCCAGATGAACCAAAGATACCTCAAGTTGCATTGCCCATCATTCCCTTAGATAACCCCAGAAAATTGCCGAATCCATATCAACTTATAAATATACAAAGCGATATGCCCAACATATCAATGACACATCAAACAGTAATGTCCCTCATCCATAAACATTCAATGGAACTCGGGTACCAGCCTACCATATGGCTCGTGGTACCCGAACCTCCCACAAAGGGGACCAGGCCAACTCACCCGCTACCACAGGTCGACATAAAAGGAGCGACAGATGATCACATTGGATCTGTCAAATGTATCCAACCCAGTATGCTAATCAGGATCATTAGGCTACGATGTAAACGTAGGCTACCCAAAGGATGATAATTGAAAGGCTCGAGGGACACGTCCGTACCCATGTTTGTGAATTGGTCCATAATTGACCTATAAAGTATTGATAATCCCATAATTGGTTAGAAAGTTAATAAAGATAGTCTTAAACCTATGTACTCTCACCAACCGTTGTGTTGACAATTTACGCATCATTTTTAGGTGAGCTTAATGGTGTTAAGATAAGCGAATATGGCTAGAAGAGACCGTAGGAAAGCTAAGGCGATATTTATGCCAATTCAGTTATTAAAAAATCATTGCATGAATTGTTAATGGATATGTTTTTTTTGCATGTCAATTAATGACGAGACCTCTTATTCATCAAAAAGACCCTTATTATTATGTTTTGGGTTAGTTTGTAGTATAGTTATATGACCACTGTGTCAATACTTTACTTTATTGTATTCATATTTTAGTAAATTCTCTATATATGACACCATTGTTGTGATGATATCTAATCTAGTTTACGCGCGCTTTTCCGCCATGGCGGGGTGTACCGATGCAGTCAACAAATAATCAACCAAAAAAATGATATCAAAAGAGTAAGAAAGGAATATCACAAACTATCACAAATACACCTTTCATCACCGCTGAAATACATTCGATGACCATCAAAAAAAACCTAATCTGTGTACGACCGAATATACGATAGAAAAATTCAAAAGTGAAGTTCCACTTGTCCAACCTCATATTCTGTCGGCTCTTTGTAATGATTACTGATGGAGAAAATGCAGTATCACAAACTTGATGCTGAAGTAGAATACCACAAACTTGTGACTTATGTCTTGTGCTATCCACGAGACTCCAAACTTACACTGAATACTACATGTAATTCCTTGAAGTATAAGTATACTAAGTCCTTGACAAATCCCTCAACTATGTGAAACACTAGCACACACACGTAAACTCCTCAAGTGATAGCAAATGTGCGCATTGAGCACCAACTACTGCATTTATAGATCCACATTGCTAATTTGATAAGTTTTTCATCACACGTTTATAACTCGAACAAGTATCTTTAAAAGTCATGATCCTACCAACCCCCGACGTTTAAGATAGATACGACACGCACCCGTAAATTCCCACTTCAACTTCAAATAAATGATAACGAATCATCCCCGTAATTAATTCTTGGAATTAAATCCCGATAATAGCCTTTTGAACGGTTTTCGTGAATCTTTATCCGGATCGTTCTTAAACAATAAATGATGTTTTTGTTTTTGGCATTTTAAGCCATAATAGTCCAACCCATTTTTTTTAAAATCACAGCCCAATTTATTTAATTCAGCAGCCTAACATCATATTTACCAATGTCCAGCCCATGTACCTTTCGGTTAAGTCCAACAAGTAAATTCGGTAAATGCATATCCTTGTCAGCCCATATCAATCTCTTCCTTATATCATTCAAAAATAGCAGCCCAAGCTTTAAAACTTATCAGCCCACCACACACACAAACCCTACTTCTTAATTCATCCGCCTACCACTTCTCTCCAACAAACAATAATAGCATTGTCTCTCCATTATCAAAACAACATCAACCACTTCTATAAAGACTACAACCAAATCAATAAACATAAAACCCCTTCGATCTTTGTCAGCTCACACAAACCCATGCAGAATTTCCAAAGCGTTTTAAGCTTCAAGATCTCAAAATGAGGTCTCAGGTAAGGTTTTTCATGTAATTGTTTGTGTTTTCTTTGAACGAAGCAAAGAAAAATTATAACATATTTGTTATAATGTTTCCTTTATTTTTGGATATGAACACGAGTTATTCTCTGTCACAGATCGATGATGACTATTTCTTTCATGTTATTAATCTTTTAAGGTCACACTTTGCTGTTAAACATGAACAGATATGCTGAGATCTTGACAGTTTGTTTGTTATTTGGTTTCGAGTCTAGTTGTGTTGTAGAGATGATTTATAGTTTAGGTTGGAGAAGTATTGGTTAGGATAATTGGATTTGTGATGAAGTTGACTGTGGATTTGTTTTTGTTTGGTTTTTATTATTCGGCCCAGATTCGAATTCTTTCAAGCTTATCTAATCAGTCAGCAGCTTATTCAGAGTTTTCTACGTATTCTGATTTATCAGCTGAGGTTTCTCGATTCATAATCTTGGGAGGTCGAGGAAACTCAAAGTATGTTTTCATCAATTTCAAAGGTTTTTTTATTAAAAGGAAAAAGGAAAATGGAAATTACAATTATGAGCTTCACCCTCTAATGTTGATTAGAGGGGAATATTTATAGGCTAAACACAAGGACACTTTGGGCTAATTACACTTTTAGTCCTTGTGTTTTAACTTAAGCCTAAACTAGTGTAATTATCATATAGACACCACATTTTTAATCCTAACAGTTCTCCTCTGCTTTTCGATGTAACTGACCATAGCATGTTCTTCAGAAATCTTGGTCATCCTCCTTGTTTGAGTAGCTGAATTTATGTCTCTAATGATCTGGTCTTTAGGATGATCCTTGTGAATTCTGGTTGTGGGAATAGGACTGACATTCATGGTAGTTTCCAAGTTGTTAAGGTCAGCCTCTGCACCCATATCTTCATCATCATATGCACCACTAAAGATACATATCTCCAAATCAGGTATGAGAGGATCAGTAGGAGGATCATCAACATTAGTAAAATTTTGCCCAAATGGACTAACAGTACTATCACTGTTAGTGTTGTTAGCATAACCTTCCTTCTGTTGAACAAGCAAATTATCAAATTTAGCTCTAAAATCTTGCACATTCTGGTTATTTTCTTTATTTGAAGCTCCTCCTTCTTTCTCTTGACCATTTATTTCACCCTCATTTGCTGGTTTTTCGTTAGTCTTTTTACCAGCATCATCAGCAACTAATCTTTTGAGCACGTGGACTACAAAAGTAAAAGTAGCAGGAATTATATTGTGAGTAGGTACTGCATCAACATTATCCTTAATACCTGCATTCTTATTAGTTTGATTCCCTGCAGTAACTGGCTCATAATTCATAGAGTTTGTTAGTAAATCAATATCAAAGAGCCAATCTGGTCTACTCCCTGCAACATTGGGTTTGTTTTCAGAAAATTATGTGCAGTTCTCTCTACTTCTTAGTTCTAAGTGTTAAATACCCTAAAAGCCTTGCTATTTATAGAGTATCCAACAAAGAACCCCTACATCACCTTCTCATCAAATTAACTAGGGGATTCTAAGTATTAAGAAATCACATGACGACCCAAAAGGTCTCATAAAACTTATACTAGGTGGTCTACTATGTAATAGTTCATAAGGTGTCTTGTTGTGAGGCTTGGTTACTAAAACCCTATTCTGAACATAACAAGCAGTACTAACTGCTTCAGCCCAAAATGTAGTAGGTAATAATGAATCTGCTAGCATAGTCCTAGCTGCCTCTATTAGTGTCCTATTCTTTCTTTTCTTTCAGCAACTCCATTTTGTTGTGGAGTTCTGGCAACACTAAACTCCCTCTTAAATCCCCTTTCCATCCCACGTAACTGATTCATGTCATTATTCTTAAACTCAGTTCCATTGTCACATCTAATGATTTTAACCTTTTGATTTATTTGATTTTCTATGCCAGTAATAAAAGTTTTAAGGATCCCACTAGTCTCATCCTATTATGTGGCCAAAAAGAAAACCCAACTAAACCTACTATAGTCATCCAGTTACAAACAAGCAATAAGTCCTTGTGATTGATACTTCTTACAGATGTATGGACAAATAAGTCATAAGCAACATTGTTGTAAGGGTTGCTGATAGAGCCACTAGCTTGGTCGTACAAAAAGCCTTGTGTAGCTTTTCCCTTCTGACAAGCAACACAAGTTATGTGGTCATATTCAAAGAGCTTTGAAGGTAAAACCTCTAACAAGGTTTTCCCTCACAAGTTTGTTCATATTTAAAAGTTTTATATGACCAAGCCTCCTATGCCATAAATTAGACTCATCTATTGTAGCCTTTGCAAATAAACAAGTCAAACCTCCTAAAGGAATAACATTCTTTAGATCAAAACTGTACATGTTGTTCTGTTTGGGAACTTTAAGCAAGACTTGACTTTTATCAAGTAGCATAAAGTCAGGAGATTAGAACGAAGACATACGAGTCTTAGTGAAAAGAACATTGTTTTTCTTGTCACATATTTATGAGACAGAGAAAAGGTTAAACTTAAGTTCCTTTACAAAGTATACATCTTCAAAATCTAATTTCCCAATCCTAATTTTATCTTTTCCAGTAATTTTACATCCTTTAGAACTTCATGCAAATGCAATAAATCCACCATCAACCTCTTGATAATCTGCAAGAAAGACTATGTATTCAGCATATGACCTGGAGCAACCACTGTCAAAAATCCCTTGATCCTATAAAGTATATCGTGGATTACCCTGCACTCAAAATAAGAGAATTAGTTTCTCTTAGGGACCCAAGCCATTACTGACTTGAGTCTGCCTTGTAGATCAACATAGTCAAATCTTTTAAACATGTATGATCCACTGTCTTTGGAGGTATGGTCAATAACATTTCCTGTTGGTCTCCAAATCCAGCATGCTGAGGACTTAACAGCATTTTCCCCATTTCCCACAGCAGCACTAACTACTGCTTTTGGCCCAACAATAGTTACATTGTTAACTCTAACAGTTTTAACTTTTTCATTAATATTATTGGGTTTAGCTGCTGATTTTTGGTTAAAAAAAGGGGGGCCCCCGCCCTTCTTACTGGTGAATGTGCTTTAAAATAGGAATATGTTTTGGGTAATGCATCATTCACTTTTGATTTAGGGGCAGCAGTATTAACAGGCCTAGCAGTACTAATTGATGTTGCTGCTCTTAAAGAGCTTTGCTTAGCAGCATTAACTAGTACTTGCCTGACTTTTGTTACAACTACCCCACACTCCACCCCCCCCCCCCACGGCTAAGTTGAACCAAATTCCTTTTAGGATGTGGGTGAGTAAATTTATTTTGGTGGTTCACCCTCTGAGTATTGTTTCATATTGGTCTAATTTCCCTTTGACTAGTAACCATTCCTTTATTATTCAACATTGGTTTTCTACTATTTTCTTATCATGAAAATCACAGTCTTTGATTAAATGGTTGAAACTCCCACATACAAAACAAGCTTTCTTTATAAACTCAAACCAATTTTCCTAGTTTTCTGATCTATCAATCCATTCCAGTTTCTTCTATTATCCCCAGGACTTTTGACTTTTCCTAGTTCTCTTCTTGTCTATGGTGTGGTTTCCTTATATAACAGGTTTTACATTCTCATATAGATTTGACAAAATTTATTGAGTCCTACATTGTTTTGTCTAATCAGGTTTAGGTCTAAATACACTATCATTATCACTATCAGTGTCCCAATCTTCAATGATAGGAGCACTAGGCCTTACAGTTTTAGGCTTTTCTAAACTATCCTTACTGGTTTTAGATGCAATAGTAATAGTTTCACTTACTTTAGCCTTATAGATCGAATCATCTAACCCAGCAAAGGATAAGTCAGGTCTTAAGGGCATGTAGTTCCCAGTGCAGGGAGGGGGAACTGCATGAAACCCTTCACCTTGGTTTTGAATCTATCATTTACTGGAACTATCATCCACTTCACTTGCTTCCTTTACTGTTAAAACACTCTATAACCACTTCACTCTTATTTATTAGACTATCATAACAAGACCAACTTTGTCTTTAGCACTTATTTGTACTATTAACAGTTTAGTTAGATTCATTGAATGTCATCAAATTTTCTAGTTTTAAGTTTCAATCATCTTTCTCTTTTAAAGCTTCTTCCAACTGATTTTTAAGGTCTTTGATAGAAATATCTTTCACTTGGACATCATACTTTAAAAATGCAATATCTTCTTCATAAACAGCTTCATTCTTTTCATGAACAACTATCCTAGCTTCTAACGATTCTAATCCCATTTGATAACCTATAATTTTTAGATTAGATTTATTAAGAGCATCACGATGTTGATCATACTATTTTTAAAGAGTTTCATATGATTTTAAGCAATCTTTAGAGCAAGTATGTACCTCAGAGTCTGAACTTGATGAACTGGATGAAACTGAAGATAAATGGGCCATTAGAGCAAAGTTTGTGGGTCCTTCTTCAGCCTGAAAGCTCCAATCATAACAACCTATTCCATCTTGAACAACCAATGCATTTGTAGGAGTCTCCACTGGTACAATCCTTCTTGGAGCATCTCCATTTCTATTCCCCTGATTCTTTGGTGCCCTGCATTCTCCAGCAAAGTGACCTCTCCTATGGCAGTTGTGACATTCAACCTTTGTCTTATCAAAGCCAACAGCTTCTTTACCATTGAAATTCAGATTCCTTCCTGTCTTCTTTAAGAATCTCTTCACCCTCATGGTAAGCATGGCCACCTGCCATTTGAGATCCATCTCTTCAAGATCATTAGTATCAATCTGCTCCAGATCTTCATTGTCCAATTGTAGACTATTAGATTGATTGACAAAGAAGGAAAACATGACATCATGAGCATAGGTTAAGGAAGAAGCTTGTCCCTTTGACCTAGCAGCAGGAACATCAAGAGCAGTATTAACTGCTTCATTAGTACTGCTAGTGTTATCTGAAGATACAAAAGCCACATTCTAAGATATTGAGCTTAAGCTTGATTGGCTTTTAATCTCAGCTTCATACACCTTCAAGTTGTTGTACAAATCGTCCATGCTCAGCCCGTTTAGATCAGCTTTGTTACGCATGATCAAGGCAATATTGTTCCAAGCTGATGGTAGACTTCTTAGCAACTTAAGATTTGCATCTTCCTGGGAGATAACTTCACCATGAATTTCCAATTGGCTGATGAGTTTCTAAAACCTATCATAGGTTTTATCCAGTCCTTCAGATCTTGATGCAGTAAAATTCTCATATTGCTGCTTCAGAATAGTCTTCTGCATTTTCTTTGATTCTTTGTTGCCTCCAAACCTGGTCTTGATAGCTTCCCATAGGGTCTTTGCATCCTTGATTCGATGAAACTTCAATAGGTGCTCATCAGGAATGGCCAACAACAAAGTGCTTTTTTGCTTTCAATTCATTCTTTCTTGCCAGCTTTTGTTCTTCAGTTTTAGGAGGAATGGGACCTTCAGCACTAGCTGATGCAACAGCAGGTGCATCTGTAACACTCCCAAAAATGTGTCGCAGCGGAAATATGTCCGGGAGTGTTAATTCATAATACAACAGCACAAGATACAAGAGAACGACCTCTAAATGTGTCGTTTGAAAAGTAATCTCGTTGATTTTTTTGAAATTTTCTGACTGTGATTCCATCTTCTCTTTGACTATGAGATCTTGTGTAGATATAGTGTTCTTCTTATTCAGAGTTTCTCAACAAGCTCTGATACCACTTGTTGATCCATTATAAAACAGATCGTACATTAGCTTGTTTAAGATTAGTTATATTGGATAGTCCATAGATAACCTATAGTAGAAAAATCTAAGATTAAGGAATTATAAATAACTATGCGGTAATCTAGTTTCTGCAATACTAAGAAGAACAATGAAACAGTAAAACAAGATCTTTACTAAACTTTTAATATATTGAATACTATTTTGAATTACAAAATAGCTATGAATACTAACTATGATTGCTATGCAAACTATGGAATATAATTTGAAAACATGATGTGAAAAAAACTGATATCTAGATATATGCATTTAGGGGGATTTCCTTTTTTTTATACTACCAAGTGAAAACCCTAATGGTTTTACAAAAGCGTCAAGTGTCAATGCATATTATTCCCTAATATAACTCATGCATATCACTTTAGCAGTACTAACTATTTATACCAACAGTACTAACTACATAACTAACAGTACTAATAAACTGGCAGTACTAACATTTTGTACTGGCAGTACTAACTATTACATTAACAGTACTAATAACTTAAACTATTTCTTCTAATCTTCAGCAGCAGTAGTTTTTTCAATCAACAGTATTAACTTGAGACGCCTTTATTCCCAACAAATTTGATAATGAGGTGCAATTTGAAGAGTTTTGTAATACCAATGGAATTACACATAACTTCTCAGCTCCACGCACTCCTCAATCAAATGGCGTGGTCGAAAGGAAAAATAAGACACTTTAAGAAATGAGTAAGACTATGTTGAATGAGCAATTATTACCACAAACGTTTTGGTTTGTACGCCGTAAGATACTTAAACATTCATTCTCAACTGAATCCTTAGTAGGCAATCTAGGAAAAAAATACCTTATGAACTCTTTGAGAGGTAGGAAACTACTATGATTACTTTAGAGTGTTTGAAGAAAGTGCTTCATTATAACAAACACAAAGACCTACCTTACAAAGTTTGACCAAAGGTCATACGAAGGTATCTTTTTAGGTTTACTCGCAATAATAGTAAGCCTACATCATCCTTAACAACCATATTACTAGGGAAAGGTTTGAAGAATCACTCTAACGTGACATTCGATTGAGAAACTCCATCCACCCTCTAAGACTCACCCCTTGGTGGATGATGACTTAGGATGAAGAAAGGTTCCGAAAGAAAAGCCTAGAAATATGAAAATGAGGGATGAATACTATTGAGATTGACGAAATAGGTCAATATTAAGGAATATCATGAACCATCCATTGGAAAATGGTCTATAGAAAAACCTTAACCAAAGAACCCTAAGATCACAAGCCCATAACCAAAGTAACTTCTTTTATTTTATATCAACTATAGAACCTAAGAATGTGAATGAAGCCTTAGGAGATGAAAGTTGGATAATCGTCATGCAAGAAGAATTAAATCAGTTCGCTGCTAACGACATTTGGGTGTAGTTCCCAACAACCCTTAGGAATATGACAGGTCATGGAAATAATAAGTGGGTTGTTTTGAAATAAGTTAGACAGAGAATGGTATTGTTTCTCGAATAAGGCTAGGTTAGGTGCTCAAGGCTATAATCATCAAGAGGGATCGTTTATGATGAATCTTATGCAACAGAGTTGACTAGACTTGAGTCAATTAGGATACTATTAGCTTATGCTTGTGGTTTAGATTTTAAGCAATTGCAAATGGATGTAAAAAGTGCATTCCTGAATGGTTTTATCAATGAGGAGGTATACGTTGCACAACCTCTAGGATTCATAGACTTTGAAAAATCGGATCATATTTACAAACTAAAGAAAGCTTTATATGGTCTTAAACAAGCACCCAAAGCTTGGTATGATATCTAAAATTGTTCTTATTAACATGAATATAAATCGGACTATGGTAGGATAACATTTTTTAATAAGAAGAAAACAGTTTCTTTTTTAAAACTTCATCATCGTTCAAATATATGTCGTGACATTTTATATTCGGTTTTGACTTGTCAAGACATGTGTGATGAATTTGCCAAAATCATGCATGACGAGTTCGAGATGAGCATGATGGATGAACTTAACTTCTTCCTTGGACTACAAATAAAACAAATGGAAGATGGTATTTTCTTTAATCAATCTAAATATATTAAAAAATGCTTAAGAAATTTGGCTTAAAAGAATCTAAACCAATGAAAACCCCCATGTCTCCAGGATACCAGACTCACGAAAGATGAAGAGGTGTGAGTCGCTTGATAGCCCACCCCCACCACCCTTACACCAAGTATCAAGGCATGATAGGTAGTTTATTATACCTAACGACAAGTAGGCCCGATATCATGTTTAGTGTCTGCCTTTGTGCCCGCTTCCAAGAGGCTCCCAAAACCTCTCACCTTGAAGCGGTTAAGCGTATCTTCCGATACATTAAAGGCACACTTAGGATTATGGTATCCTAAGGGGACTGACATAAGAAAAGTGAGTTATTTGCCGACTCTGAATCATGCGGGAATTTTGTGGACACGAAAGAGCACTAGCGGTAACTTGTACGTTCGTGGGTTGTTGTTGACATCTTGGTTTCGCGAAAGAAAAAGAAACAAACCGGCTTTTGCTATATCACTATGAAGCCGATATCTAAAGCGCCAGAAAGGGATGTCAACAAGCACTATGGATGAAACAAGCTCTTATCGACTACGACGTTCGACACGATGACGTCTCGTTCATGTGCGACAATAAAGGCGCGATTGACCTTAGCAAAAACCCGGTGCAACATTCTCGAACCAATCACATCGAAATTCATCACCACTTTCTTCGTGATAATGTTCAGAAAGGACATATCTCAATCAAAAAAGTGTCGTCCGTCGACAACATAGTCGACATTCTTATGAAACCCCTTAAACGTGAATCGTTTAACTATCTAGGTCTTGGTTTAGGAATGATGGAACACATTCCATAAATCATATTAGTCTGCTTCTCCTTCTTCTGTCTTAATTCTAGTCCGTGTTCTATTCCGTGTCGTGACAACTTAAATACTTCATCTGAAGTACCTTAAGCATTTTTAATTCGCGAAATGCAAATTAAAACGTCACTCTTCTTTATAAAATTTTCATCAAAACTAAGTCCAAAACACATTGCTGAGGGCGGCCCCCATATCCCCGGCGGGCCCCCGATATATTTGGGACCGCCTGATAAATATGGGATCGCCAACAGCAGACACCATATTTTACACTTAGCTAAAAAATTTCTCAAAACACAAAAACAAACACCCCCTTTCTTCTCTGCAGCGACGAACACGACTAAAACAACCCAAAAACTCAAAATCACCCATTAAAACACTAATTGAAGATAAAATCAACACCTACAATCATTCATAACATCATCAACATCATTAATTGTAAGTCATTTTATCTATTTTCTTTCAATTTAAGTCTAGGGTTCATGATGACCACTAAAAATTGAAATTAGGGATTTTTCATTTTTCATTTAATTTTGTATAATTAGGACTACTATGTTACAATGTATAACTAATATGTTTCCCAAAGACGTAAGATTTGCATACATTAGTTAGTTTGTCAAAAAATTGATTTCGAACCAAAACCCCAATTTTATTTTTAAATCACTCACGTTAAGAACATAATAAAATTGTTATTATGCATTGTTAATACAACTTAAAAACGTTTTCAAACACATGCACAATGATCTCATGAACAAATTTCAAGATACATAATTCATATGTATTTTTCGACTTGTTTGGATGAGCAAAATCAAACTAAGGAGTGTTTGGATTAACTCTTAGGTTTTTAAATTTTAGGCCGAGTTAATTGTTGCTCCACATTTGTCACATTTAGGCACACACTAGAAACAATGTGCTTAACAAATTACAAGTAAACGGTAATAAAATGTGATTTTATTCTTTTTCTAGGAAATCATGCCTCGTAAGTCATCCGAAGATCACAAAAATACAAGAGCCTATATTCCAATTAATAATCAAATGTAATTACCTACACCTAATAAAAGAAAAATTCTAAGAAGAAACCTTGAAGGTCTTTTGCATTCATTGTGGTGTCAGGTGGTTTGAAAAACTTGCGGATCTAAACTATGTTCGGTCTTTGTTCAGCTTTATGAGTTTGAGTCTGGTCTCCTTGAAGATTAATGACCAAAGTTGTCCTTCGTTTCATACTTGAGTTTTATAGTCAATATCAATTAAACTATTCCGACGAAGGTCAAATGTTCATCGAATTTGTGATTCAAAACCAATTCTTTTCTTACTCTTTTGAAGAATTTGCTCAAATTCTTGACATACCTTAAGAGGGTTCTTATGTCTTTACTGACAAATGCGTCCTTGACGAAATCTGGCATATGGTTGTCTACTATAGTCCTTATCAAAACAACAACCCTCACTTCTCCTGATGACATCATTAGTCTGTTCAAATTGATACCATAAGGTCATTTAAGTCCGTCGCATACGTCATGAGGGACGAAATAAGAAATTAAGGTTCTTGTATATCAAATTCTCACTCGTGGAAAATTGTAACCAAACCTTGAAGCATTTGGAAGAAATTAATAGGGAAAACGTTTTCTGTATGGAGCGGGGTATTCGGAGGACAAATCGGGACCATGTTGCCTGCTTTGTGTCTTTGTCTACATGCTTTATTATGTTGTTACATTCCGTTTAAAGTTCAACCTTGCTATTATATGGCAAAACGAATGGAGCTGGTCACTAAACAAAAAGCGGTTGATTTTACCCTAGGTATTGTTATTGTCCGTTTGTTTTTAAATCAATCATGAATGAAAAATCATGTAATGTACAATAAAGTCTTATGTCTTGTACGACCGTGTCATGAATCCTCTTGTCGCTCAACAAGAGCGAAAGCCTAGAAAGGACCGTGGCACGAAAACCTCACTCCACTTATTCTTCTTCCGCCTTTGACTAACCATCCTCCTCTCATCTTAACGATGATGATGATGATGATGGAAATGGCGAAGGGACCTCGCGTGCAAGCACTCCTTCCCCTATTCGTTATGTCAATTTGTTAACAAATGAAGTACCTTAAGGTTTTCAAAATCCACCTAACATTGACCCTCATTTGGAACCCTTTTACACCCGTCAAACCGAAATCATCAACCGTCAAGTTCAGATTAGAGATGAGCACCGTGGTGGATTAAGGTCAATCGGGAAAGGCCTCAGAAACTTGTGGAGAAATATCAAGAAGTAAACAATATGGAAATGTGCTTTATGACATTATTAATTATATTAATTATTACTTCATGATGCTTAAGTACTTAAACTTATATTATTTAGTGGTAACTTAGTATGTAGTACGGGCAACATAACTTGCCTTGGATGATCTATTAATTTTATCATCCTAAACACTTGTTTGCATAGAACTTGATACATTATAAATACCTATGTGATGATATGCATGTTTATCTATTAGCTAATATGCATACATATGTTTCTTTGATTGAATGTGGAATGATTATTTTTATGAATTTAATTGTTAAGCATTAGATGATTCATGATGAAATTGAGTTTATTGCAAAAGGGAAAAAGAAGAAATTTCTTTCAGTACAGAATCTGTAGAAAATCAATGATGACGTACCATCCCCTTCATCTTGGAGGTCTCCCCTTTGAAGCCCAAATAGGATCTTCTCCTAAATACACAACATACTCTTTGAATAGTTTTGAGTGGTGTAAAATCATCTTCGGGATGATTACCAGTATGGGAATCTACCACGCGAAGCCCTACACCCTTCACGGCGGGCCTTCGAAAAAACAAGGGCAGAGGTCAGATAGTCAAACCCACGTTCTCCATCTCTATTAGGATCTTCCCACCAAAATAGAGATCGTGGTACACAATCCCAGAATCACCCCTTAAATCGTGGGACACCCCCCACGATCACCGGTTTTGGTGCTAAGCCTTGTCCCATCTCATTTATGCAACTATAAATAGATGGAAAAGGCTCCAAGTATGGATAACACTATTACACACAGTTACTTACACTTTCATACTTTCTCAATACAAAAAGCACATACTTACTCTCACGCCGGAGGTGATTCGCAAGGACCCTCCATGTGCCTCACTTAACGTAGTGTTTCCATTTGTGTTGACACAGGTTATTCAAGGCTTGGCAACTCAACATCCACAAGAAGAACTCTTTGATCTCATTGAAGCCTGATCGTACCCATATTTGCATAATTAGTGGCGCCATCCGTGGGACCACAACAATTAGTCTCGTTCAAACCAAGCCTAGTAACCATCAAAACAACCTATCTACTTTTCCGGCATGACAAACAAAAGGGAAATAACACCACCGCCTGGTTTTTCAGTAATGCCTACAACTACCATCATGTTTGCCGCCACTACTCCTAAAAATACGCCTCTAGCCTATCGTGCGTCTACCTCAACTAATCCCAATCTTGTGATTAGCCCAGCTTTTGTAGAGACCAATTATGAAACCTTGGAGTCCCTACTAAGGGACCGACAAAGGCAGATGTGTAACAACGATCTCCGAACTGAATTAGAGTATTTCAGCGAAGACTACGATATAGAAAGAGAAATGGAACCAAGACCAGAACCTGCCAGAGCTGTCACTCCACCACTTTGAGTAGCGTCTCCCAGGGTCCATAGAAGAAGCGAAAGAGTAGTAGGGTTTGAGGAAATTCAAAACAAATGGGAAAGCAGGGTCGAAAGGAGCAGCAAAGGTAGAAGGACTTCGGAAGAAGCATCAAGAGGAAATGGAAGTCAGAATGTAAACCTTCCTCCACTTTTAGCAGCCCACATAGGGAGAAGCAAGAATAGGTAACCTTTGGAGTCTTCCCTGACTTCCGCTTACGGAGGTCAGGCACTTCCGAATAACATAAGAGGGAATCTCCCTCCTAACAGTACGTTCTTATCGAAAAATGCTCAACCTTTCATACCCGCAAGCTTGAATGCATCAAACAGGTTTATGCCTATGCATGTATACCCCTACCAATAACCTGCGAGTTTTTTCAATGGATAGCCCATGGGCTTTCCTCCACAAACTCTGACGGGAAACCCCCTTATAGGAGGAAGCTTCCCTAACCTCCCACAAGGAGGGCAAATACCATCGACCTTCACAAATGGTAACATACTTCCTCAATATGGCTTTACACATCCTGCGAATATCCTTCTGAATGGCTATCCTTTTTATACATAGCCTATGTATACATTCCCAAACATGCCTGTGTATGCCAACCCAAACTTAACAGGCCTTTTCCCTAACCTTTTAGGCTCAGTAACACCCTTCGTCCACTGGATAAAGGATTACCCTCTCCCAGATGGACTGAAAATGCCTTCCTATATTGGTTCCTATAACGGGAAAGGGGATCCCGACAACTTCCTGTACCTCTTTGAAGGGGCCATAAGGATGCAGAAATGGTTAATGACAGTAGCTTGTCATATGTTTACCTATACCCTTAAAGACTCCGCCAGAATATGGTGGAACAGTCAGAAAGTAGGTAGCATCCTTGATTATGAAGATCTCAAAGCAAAGTTCCAATCACACATTAGCTAATAGAAGAAGTTTACAAAGACACATCTGGCTGTACATAACATCAAACAGAGGGAAAACGAAAGCACCCGAGCCTTCATTACCAAATACATAGATGATACCTTGCAGACTTTGGGCTTGCACAAAGACCAACGAATCTCCAGTTTTATTCATGGTTTAAGGACAAGAAGTTTAGTTAAACACCTCTCTACAGATCTCCCACCCACCTACAAGGGTCTAATGGAAAAAATGTACACCTGAGTTAAAGCAAGAGAGGTGGCCACTAATGGCGTATCAAATGATCGAAGAGATAATTTTGAAAGACCAAGGAAATCTTCCTGGAACAACAACAAGGGTCAAATGGACAGAAGCCGGTCCTTCCCTTACAAAGGGGAAAGTCACAAATTACTATCCAATCTAGTCAAAAGCCCTAGAGAGATTCTCGCCACAGAAAGAGTAGCCAAGACCTTCGAACGTCCCCTATGGCTGCTTGGACCTAATTGGTCCAAAGACAAGACAAGATACTGCCATTTTCACAAAGACTACGAGCACGAAACAAATAAATGTCAAGAGCTAAAGCATCAGATAGAAGAAGCTGTCAAAACAGGACAACTAACCCATCTGGCAAAAGGGGTGACAAAGAAAAGAGAAAAAACTTTTGAAACTCAGTCAGGAGAAAAGAAGAAAGAAGAAAAGCCAGCATTGGAAAAAACCTCTATCCTTATGGTAAGCGGAAGAGACCACATGCTGAAGAAGAGACCTACAAGTGACAATAGGGCGGGAGAAATCATGTTTCCCCCATCCCAAATGAGGGCTCATCAGATCCAATAGTAATTAAGGTGTACATATCAGGAAGGCAAGTAAACAGGGCATATTTGGACATTGGAAGCTCATGCAAAGTAATATATAAACACTTCTTCCTAAAGTTGAAACCGTTAATCAGATCTCTTTAAGTGGACTCTAATACTCCCCTCGTGGGCTTTTTGGGAGAAGAGTCATGGCCGTTAGGAGAAGTACCATTAGAAGTTAAAATCGGAGAAGGTACCCTTACGATCACAAATACACTTACATTCGTAATCGTAAGGTCAGATTTATCGCATAACCTACTACTGGGGAGAACAGCTATGTAATGAATGAGGATTGTAGTATCTACAGTACATGGAGCTATAAAATTTCACACTCCTAATGGCGTTGGTACCATCTTCTCAGAACATTACTCACAGATGTTAATGGAAGAAGAAGGAAATTCAACCAATAACGGTCAAGGTGATGTGAAAGACATCCTCAGTTGCATAGACACGGAAGAAAAGATAGTGATAGATGATGAATACACAGAACAGAAAGTCACCATAGGGAGACAATTACCAACAAGGATAAAAATACGGCTGCAAGATCTCCTAAGACCACACGCAGACGTTTTTGCATGGACTACAACCCACATAACAGGAGTTCCGAGAACATTAATTATCAAAAAAGAAACTTGCAACACCAAACATCAGCTGAATGTGTTCAATCACACAGAACCAGTAAAACAAAAGAAGAGAAGCTGGCCCCAGAAAGAAACAAAGCTATCCGCACTCAAGTAGAAGAGTTGGTAGAAGCATGAGTTCTACTAAAAGTTAAGTATCAGACGTGGGTATCAAACCCAATCATTGTGAAAAAAGATGATGGGAAGTGGAAGCTGCGCATATATTTTACAAACATAAATAAAGCATGCATTAGAGAACCCCATCCTTTACCCGCAGCTGAACTAGGGGCAGAAAACCTCCACAAATACCGACCGAAGTGTTTCCTAGACGCCTACAAAGGATACCATCAGATTCCCATGGCAGAGAAGGACGAAGAAAAAATAGCATTCTTCATAAGAGAATGAGTTTTTTGCTACAGAAGGCTACTATTCGGTTTAAAAAATGCAGGGGCCACTTATCAGAGACTCATAGACAATGTATTTGGTAGTCAGATAAGAAGGAATATAAAGGATAACGCCGACGACATGGTAATAAAAAGTAACTCCGAAGAAGAGATGTTAGCCGACATTGAAGAAACCCTTGGAAGACTGCGGGCGATTAACCTAAAGCTCAACCCAAGAAAATGCTCCTTCGAGTAGAAGAAGGAATATATTTTGGTCCATCTGATTATGAAATGCACAACATAAGGGTATACCCCTCCAAGGTAAAGGTCAAATCAGGCGTACAACCCCTCCCCAAAACCGGTCCAATAAAATACAAAGCTTAGAGCAAAAACGTTGGCAGCCCTAAACAGATCCACTCGAAAAAGCGCAAAGATGGCCCTCCTTTCACATGAAAACCCTAAAAATGCTGCACTAGTGGAAAGACGATTCATTGGACAACAAAGCCAAACGAAGCCTCCGAAGAATGAATGAGATGCATAAGAGTCACTGCAACAATGGTTATAACCCCACTAAAGGTGGAGACATTAACAGTGCCATCGCAGCCCTCGAAAAGGAACGTAAGTGCAGTATTAATGGCAGAAAGGGGGAAGAAACAGGATCCCGTATATTTTGTAAGTCGGACACTAACCAAGCAGAACAAAAAAAATAAAAAAGTATCCGGAGTTGGAAAAGAACATACTGTGGCCCTCCGGTAACGCCACAAGGAAGCTCCGATGATATTTCCAAGCTCACCCAATACAAGTTCTCAGTGACATGCCGATAAAGCAAGTCCTGGTAAAACCAGAAAAATTAAGGCGCGTAGCTAAATGAGCCATTGAATTAGGATAACATGAAATAGAATTCAAGGGCAGGAGCTCAATTAAAGGGTAGATACTAGCCGAGTTCCTCGCAGAAATATCACCTACGGAAAGAGAAGAGGAGAGAATAGAGAGGCCAAAAGAAAAGAACCAGAACCAGATAATACATGGAAACTATTCACCGATGGGGCCTCAAGCTCTGATGGCTCAGGAGCAGGGCTGATGTTAGTAAACCCAGAGGGAAAAGAATATACGTATGCATTAAGGTTTGAATTCGAAACCACCAACAACGAGGCGGAATACGAAGCACTCATAGCAAGGTTGTGCATAGTTAAAGAGATGCAAATACAAGAATTAGCAATTTTTGTAGACTTTCAGCTAGTAGCAAATCAAGTTAAAGGTTTATCAAGGGTAACTTGGTAATTTTCTTAATTACTCTTAAAGTTATATTAGTATATATATTTTGGGTATATAAAACTAACGAATCAGCACATTAAAATAGAACAGAACAAGAAAGCAGACGCCCTCAACAAGCTAGCATCAATGACCTTCTCAAAGCTTGCAAAGGAAGTTTTAGTCGAAGTCATACAGACCAAGTCAGTCACAGAAAAAGAAATCACTGACGTAGTCAAAGAAGATGAGGATAGCTAGATGGTACCCATCCGAGAATACTTGAAGGAAGGAAAAAGATCCGCAAAAGGCAAGGAAACTGCGCATCAAAGCTCCACTATACAGGATGATCCAAGAGAGGCTATATCGAAGGTCGTACATGTCACCATGGTTGAGGTGAGTAGGACCAATTCAGGCCAAGAGCATCATAAAGGAAGTGCACGAAGGGTCTTGCAGGATGCACTCGGGCCCTAGATCGGTTGTATAAAAAAACAAGACTAGGGTATTACTGGTCATCCATGAAAAAAGATGCAAAAGAGTTAAGCCACAAGTGTGAAGCGTGGCAAATCTACTCCTCGGTACCTAGAAAACC
>BQNB010002324.1:101039-126334 GCA_026074375.1 Tanacetum coccineum
CAACTTTAACTTTAATTTGAATACAAACTTGATTCGTAAAAGATATATACTTTTGGAGACAATGTTTGATGGGTAAGAGAGTGTGTGAGTCTTTATACAAGCGAGAATGATGTTAATATGATGTTGCGGGAAAGCTACGGAAACCCAAACAAACGAATTTTCTAAGCGGGTAGGGAATTGCGGAGCGAGTTGGGTTAACAATTTTTATCGCCGCCGCTATGCGCGGGTATCCAATTAGTACTCCATAAAGGTTACTGAATAAGTTTGAGGCATCTTTTTCTGCAAAAAATTAATTTACTACGCCTTATTGAATTGAAGTTTAATTTGCAAAATAGAATTGGAGAATTGATACAGTAAAATTAAACACACATTAACAAAACGCATGCAAAGGCACTGTTACATTAAAAAAAATCGAATCTTTCATATGTGCAAAGTTGATGATTCACAAAAAGGGTAAAATGTATTACTATGTGTAAATAAAAGAATAAAAATAAATAAGTACTCATAATTAAAGAGAAAATTCAATAATATATGAACAAATATTATAAAAAAATGCAATTACATGTGACGTGGCATCATATTTACTAGTTGAAATAATTTTGTTGACATGGAAATTGGGGTAGATCGCTGATATGGACACAAGTGATTCATTTGTGTGGATTTATAGATTTAGAATGACTAATTTAAATTAAAATGTAAGTATAATGACTTAAATAAATGAAAAAATTGTACAATGACTAAATTAAACATTTTAGCAAAGTAGAGTGGCATTTGAGTGTAAAAACCCGTCTTGAACCATATAACCATTTGTTTGGTTTTCCTAAACCAAACCGTGCCTTAAATAACCCTAAAAGCCATTTTTTGAAACCCTAATAAGCTAAAAGCCATAAGCTATTGTAATAAGCTATTTCTATAAGCTCACTTATCACTTTTATAATCATTAAAACTAATCCTAAAAGCCCTAACCCATCGGGTTATTATTTCTAAACCAAACGTGTCCATTTTGGATTTTTAAGCCCATAAGCTATAAGCTCGTAAAACTAACTTATTTTAGCTTATGGTAATAAGCTATAAGATGAAAAATTGATTTCGAGATTAAAAATACAAAGATTATGAATTTTGGACTTAAAATGCAAAACGTTTCATGCAAAGGGGTATATATATTGTAACTTTTGAAATTATTAAACTTTCGGGCCAAAAGTGTAATTATCCTAAAGTTAAAAGCACAAGGGCCTATTTTGCCATATTTCTAAGTTAAGGGTTAAATGTTTAAAATATAATTAAAAGGTTAAAACTGTAAATTAATATATACCAAGGGTATATATTATCATTTTCATATTCTCAAGGGTATAAAATGTAATATTTATATATTAATTATAAAAATATATTTAAATATTATAAGACTCGATTTTATTAAAGCCTGATACATTTGTCGTTATCATTCGTCGATCGAAACACTATAAAATAATTATGTTATATATTTAATATAATTTATCATCCACTAGCTTTTGAAGAAACTTAAAAAGATAAAATCCTATCATTTAAACTATAACGTATCACGTTACTAGGGAATTTCATATGAGGGTCTTTCATTTGGGTAGACGTTTTGACGAGTTACTAGATTTACGATTTATAGTGTCCTAGCTCCTCAAACGTTTACTGCATGACCTTTGGATTATGATAGCCCGAACTGTGATACGATGATTTCACAAACTAATAAACTAAAATCATTTACGTTAAACTTTATGAAATAAAGTTTTGATACAATCAAACTAAGACTTGACATATTACCCCAGGTTGCGTGACGAGGCTGTTTACTTCCATTTGAATTAAATTTCAAATCAATCAACTACCTTATCAAGGTGAGTTCATAGACCCACCTTTATATGTTTTTCCAAATCACGTGGGGGGATACATGCTATAAACCATGAATACAAGTATTTTCAACCGTATGTTATCCTGATATATTATTGCCTAAGTTTACCTCTACTGCCAATATCATTTAATCATGAACCATTAATCACTTGCGAATGAACGCGAATATTGTGGATAGATCTATTGGGGTTGACGAATCCCGTTTTTGTTTACCTGTACATGAGGTAATCAAACACACTATATTTGAGAATAATAGGTAACTTTGGCAAGTTACCTTTTCAAGAGGACATTTGTTCCTTAATAATGTCACTGAGGTAATTTCCATGTTAACGTGTTGGTGTCATGAGCATAGGGCAATAATACTATTTTCCATGATAATTGTAATTGTACAATTATTACCACTTATGATGAATTGTATTCAACTATTATAACTTAAAACCTGTGAATTTCACTCAACTTTTGTGTTGACCTTTTAGCATGTTTATCTCAGGTAATTGAGCAATCTATGGAATAGAGTGACATTGGACTTGAGGACGTCCAAACTTGTTATCATTCAAACTGTATGTTTTCATATGTATTTTGGGACCTCCTGTTTGTAAAACTCTGATATAATAATGAATGATAACTAATTTTTCCATAATGTCTCTTTTGAGTCATTTTTTATGATTATGACTATTGATTCATGAAGTAATACCCCAAATTAGCTTTCGCTACTATATGTTAAATATCGGGGTGTTACATATAGTGCTGATTGTCTACCCAATGCTGCTATTTTTGAACAGCTTGAGCTAATGGGGTATGAAAAACTGTCACAAAAACTTACTTTCTATAAGGCATTCTTTTCTCCACAATGGAAGTTCCTTATTCATACTGTTCTTCAATTCTTAAGTGCTAAGTCTACCTTATGGAATGAATTTAGTGGCACTATGGCTTCTGCAATTATTTGCTTAGCCACAAACCAGAAGTTTAACTTTTCTAAGTATATTTTTGATAGCATGATGAAGAACTTAGATAGTATGAGCAAATTCCTGATGTATCCTAGGTTTGTGCAAGTGTTTTTGGATAAACAAGTTGGTGAGATGACAACTCATACTTGGATTTATGATACCCCCTCTCACACAAAGAAGGTTTTTGGGAATATGAAAAGGATAGGAAAAGGCTTTTTTGGAAGGGTAACACCATTGTTTCCTACTATGTTGATACAAGCTCAACAAGAAATAGGTGAAGGTTCAGCAAATCCCATTGATCCCCATCCCACACCTATCATTACTCAACCATCCACATCTCAACCCAAGAAGAAACAAAAATCTAGGAGGTCAAGGAGAAAGGACACTGAGATACCTCAGTCTAGTGTTCCTAGTGATAATGTTGCAGATGAGGCTGTCTATGAGGAGAGGGAAGACAGTTTAGTGAGGGCTACCACTACTGCTACTGGCTTAGATGCAGAGCAAGACAATGGTAACATTAATAAGATACAATACAAGGCAACACCTAATGAGCCTAATTCCTTAGGAGCTGGTTCAGGTGGTGGTCCTAGGTGCCAAGATACCATATTAGAGGATACAGATGCTCAAACTAGGTTTGAGACTGTATCTAAACAGTTCAATGACCTACCTCTCTCAAGAGTTAACATAATTAGAAGTGGGGAGGATAGACTGAAACTATCTGAATTGATGGAATTATGTACACAATTATCCCAAAAGGTTCTTAATTTGGAGAAGGTAAAGACTGCTCAGGATAGTGAAAGGAAGAATAAATAGACAGTTTTCCAAAGAAGGTTAATTTTTCCAATCATGTCATCCTGATGTTGTCCGAGTTGGGTTCATAGATGAGACAACCTCTTCTCTTGGTTAGAGTCGAAATCAAGTAATGCCTTTTCAAGCTTTAATTGATAATTAGAGGAGTAGACAGAGATTGATTCATTTTGTGGGTTTGTGAATGTTTGAGTTCACTCCAAGTTAAAATTTGGTTTATCCTTCCAAGTGTTGGTGACATCATTACAATTCCTTGGTCCTTGGTTCGAGGTGAACCTCTTGCCTCTTATTTCATTCGTATGCAAAGATACGTAGTCAACACAAGCGTACTCGGGGCCTTCCATGCAATTATGAGGGTCGTGAGGACCATTGCAGATTTCATATGAGGCAGTGATTTTGTTTACTTTGGTAGATTGTGTCAGAGCAAGATGTTCCATCAAGCATTGGACTTGATTTTCGAGCTCGATTAGACGGCGGTCGGATGTACTTGGGACATCTTGAGTCAATGCGATTGGCTTGACCGGCTTAGCGAAATCCCTTGGGTCATTCCAACTTTTGTTGTCATAGAGGACGAGGTCCTCTAATAATGCCCATGATTCTTCAGCGTGAGGTTATGAAGCTTACCACCGGCCGATTGGTTAATGGTTCATCTTGTGACGGGATTGACATGGTCATAAAAAATTTGAACTTAGAGCCAAAGGTCGATGCCATGATAAGGGACTTTTTGGATAAGTCCTTAAATAAAACGGTCCATGCTTCGGATAAAGATCTCCATGATGAGAATTTGAATATTAGGATATCGTTTTGGGGTTTTACGGTCCTTCTCGAGGAAGAAATTATGCAAGGAATCGGGTAGTAAGATCCTCCCATGTGGAGATGGCACCTGCAGGAAGACGTTCAAGCCAATTGCTAGCTTGATCCTGTAGGGAAAATTGAAATAAATGCAGGCGCGTTCTTTCCCTATTTTCAACGTCAAGGTCAACTGAGTCCACAAGTTTAAGAAAATCCTTGAGGTGTTGATTTGGATCCTCGTACCAAAGTCCATGGAATGAGCATCCGTTTTGCACCAACCGGATGATGTCAAATCGAAGAGGTACCACGTTGTTCCCTACGGGGAGCTTAATGGTATTCTTGTAGCCCTCGTGACTTGGTTTGGAATAGTCTCCAAGAGTACGGATAGGATTCTCATCTCCCATGGTGGTTGACGAGAATAGGTTACGAAATAGATAACACAAAGAAAAGATAGACTATAAGAAATCTAATATGCGGAATTAAAGTCTTACTTGAAAGGATTCAAGCGAGTAGAACTAAGTTAAACTATGATCAGAACCTAACTATTCCCCAGGCGGCGACGCCAAAAACTTGATGCGGTCGTCATAGGACTTCTACAAGAAGTTTTACAACTCCCTAGGCAGAGCACCTAATTGTTGTATGAAGAAACATGTAATCTAATGATCTACCAAGAACAAGAGAGAGAGAGATGTGGGTTGTGATGTATAGTGAGAGAACGTATATAGAATGGATGATGTTATTACTATGTGGAAAATATGGAAGAAATGAAACAACCAACCCCTCTCCAAGGCTAGGAGATGGTTTATATAGTTACATGATGGTCGGCCCATGGGCTATGATTGGCTTCCTATGGGCCTTGGGCCGGATTAGCTTCTATACTTAACATGACATAATCTATGAGCTAAGACCTATTACAACTTGGAAGTGACCGATATTTTTGTGTTTCCAACAATCTCCCCCCAAGGGAGTCACTCCCATTTTACAAAAACTTAAGCCATAGCCTTATTTTGGTGGAATGATTGTGGATGCACAAAATGGCTTTGTCTTTAGTCTTTAGCTCGTCCTTTTGGAAATTCCCTGTAAGTATGGTTGTAGTGATCATTGATTTCTAGAGTTGAGCCTTGTTCCTTTGCGCGCGAGTGTATTTGACATTGTGATCTTGGAGCATCTTGAGATCATCAACAAGCACAATCCTTCGCCATCTGAATACTTTGCCATTTTGTGGATTTTTGTGATTCTAAACCAACATGCTCATACCTTTCTGAATAGTTGTCTTGAAAAACTTTAATGCTACAGTCTTTCTTAAGATTCGTTAACCTATATACATCGCACACTTCGAGAAAGACGTTCGGTATCAGAGTAGCAGAAGTCTTGAAATATGTATTTGAGCCTTTCATGAAGTCCTTTATTTGTCTATCGGGTAAGACATTAAGTGGCTATGAACTTGTGAGTCAGCTAGAATCAGGAACCCCACCAACCAATCCTTAAATAGCCTGCATAAAACGTTAGCACCAAAACACCGGCGGACGAATATAGGAATTGTCATTCGCCCAAAGTTTGGTTTGGAGTAACCTTCAATTCATAGAGATCGACCTTTGATCAATAAGATTCAATTACAACAAGAATCTTCTTGACAGAATACCATCTGTCGTATTGAAATCTTTCTAACACATAAGTATTAAGATCATCTTACTCAGCATGTTCTCATTATCGGAACTCTCAAAGCAACAGCACGAAAAGAAGTATGAAATCATTGAGTTTACTAACTCACCGATTGATATAGGAAAATCAATTTGAAAATCCAATCGACGTGTCACTGCTAACTGTTCTTTGTGACACATCGAGAGTTTTAAAGCATTCAAAATTCTTTAACCGTTGATCTATAACCCTGCGAACAAGTTGATTCATAAAGAATCGCACCATTGTTGGCGTTTTCCCAGTTGTTTCACAAGAGCTTAATTCTAATAATCAGCACAAGTCATCTACCATGAGCTTGTTTGATATTGGCTCAAGCAGGATTTCCATCTTTATTGTGAATACCTAAGTATCACTCGGATGTTTTGGCCAAATCACAAGGATCTTGCGTAGGACTTTAATGATATTACTTGATATCAGCATTGTGTGAAATGAACAAGCTAAATTAGAACAAGTTCCGAATGAATTAATGATGAAATCTCTTTTTTGGCTCTAGACTCATAGTGCACTTTTACACTTTTAGTGATCGGAGGCTGGAGCTGAGTGCCACCTTTTCAAATATCAACGTAACGGTGGGGAGTGAGAAAGAGTCCATAATGAAATGAGTGTGATCCGTGAGTTTGGAAAACAAAGTCGGTTTCTGGGACTTGAGTGGCTGGGAGGGGTTTGTGCATAGCGTCACTGGGTCCATGACTGTCTTCAATGTCAGACAACACCTAAGTGTTTCTGACAGCATATGTATTGACCCAATTTCTGCCTAAGTGTATGGAGGGCTTCTTTCTTTTCACCCTTTATCCTTACATTTCTTCTCATTCTTCACCACCTTCAATGCTTACCGAGACTTCATAACTAACACCTTGTTTGGGTTTGTTCATGTTAGCTCCATCCAGTCGGCATAAATTTTTTTTATCCCCTTGATTTCTCACTTTTTTTTTTTTTTTTTTTTTGGGTACTTCCTCCTGTGGGTCGTTAGTGGTGAAAGTATTTACTAATGTTTTTTTTCTTCTTTTTAATCATACCTAAGGACTTCTACACTAACTAGTGGATATCACTGCCTTGGGTAATCCTCGGGTTCTTGGCTGTACTGGGATTTGAATACAATCAAAGCATACCTAACCACCTTATAACTCCTATAAAATTAAGTACATGTCGGTCTTTTAGGGTATTACATCACATTAACAAACAAAAAATCATTGAAAAATTCATTCAAATTGTTTGATATAATAGTCAAAAAGGGTTTACACTTTGAATGTTTTTTAAATACATACAACTAAAAGCTCCCCCTTTAACATTCATCGTAATCGTAGTAAGCATGGTAAGTGTGGAGTGCATCGAGTCCTTTTAATACGATTACTTCTGTCAATATACATTATCCATGTTAAAACACATTTTCCTCCCCTTATCGTAAAAAGTTTAATCCCTTAAATATTTATGGATATCAATTGAATAACTGTTCAAGGACAAATTGATGTATTCTAGCAAAATGGAACCTATATTTGCTCCCCCCTACAACTTATTAAGGGTTTTATAAGATGGTGTCGAGTAACAATTATTTGAAAAGATATTGAATTTTACTAGAAATACTTGTAAAATATATACTCCGAGTACTCTTATTTTTCACCACAAAATCTACACTATTATTAACATAGTTCACAAATAAAATTATTTACAGGATTGACCTTATAAGATGAGAACAACATTGATAAATTCATATGTCCTTTTGAAGCAGCCGTAGTCACCTCCTATGGTCTTCCACCAATAAATCTTCTCACAACTTCCGCATGATCCTCCTTGCATTAATCTTTTGTCATTGCCTTGAATCAAAAGCTCTTGCATGGCTTTGTCACGTTAGCTCCAAAAAGTCTGAGGCAGATACACCATTCTGATTCCTAAAGGCGATCAATTCAAGCAGTCCGAACATCATCGCTAGTACCATCGCAAAACTTGTTAGTGTCATCAATACGCATCAATATGTTCCTTCTTGCTTTGTTCTCATAAGATGAATCCTCTAGAGATCGAGTAGGGTGTGGTAAGCGTCTCCTCTTCTCAAATTGGATCAGTACGTGTCAGCTTTGTGAGGTTTGAGTTTCTTTTTGATAGCTTATCAACACCCATTGAAGTCATTCCCACACGCCTTTGGATGACACCACTTCTTGTGAACATTCTTAAGGAGACATTAAATGCAATATGTTCCTTCAACGTTTGAAATTTCAACTTTCCCTTGCACCAAAGAAGCAGCATGTCTTTTAATGTCCATGGATCTGAAAGTCTGTGGAAAATTCACCTACTTTGAACTTGTAAAGAATGTCGTGCATCCCTACATATCAGTGATCCAGTCAAATGCTTGTAGTTTTGTCATTCGACTATTTCCAGACCCTTTGTGACAGCAATAATTTTTTCTTTTGAGTAGACATCATGACTGATGCCCTTGTGGCCGCAAAATGCATAGAATTTGTCTTCCAGCTTCTTGCCCTAATGTGAGATTCCCTAGAGACGAATTTGTCATAGTTGTACTATCACTTGAACTCACACATTGAGTTGGACACTAAGTCCTTTCTATCCATTTAATAGCCCCGTAAATCCTGCAACCTTGTCTTATGTACTGAATGTAGAGTACTTGCCGGCTTAACTCACCACCCACGTAGGTACTCAAGGTCGTTATTGATAAGTGATTAAACGGTAAGACATGACGACCTTGAAATTTGGAACCAACTGTATTGTCTTTCACAGAATCATGAGGATATTGGGCAGGCCTTCGGGGTTTGATCCCACCAATTTTTTCTGTTGTGGCTTTGTAGACTTCTTCACAAAGTATTCAAGTTCAGTCAAGCTCTTGCATGTTCCTTTCATCAGCTCAAATGTTGGACCTGCTAACAATTCAGGTGTTAGTGTTGTAACATTTAGCCGGTTCATCACAAAAGCTGAGAAGTCAAATGTTGTGTCTGTTAGCTCATCGAATGACTCTCAAGGGTCTTGTCTTCTTGCCAGATTGCTTCGCCAAGGTTAGACAATTCATGAACAGCAGGTACAGACTTGTTCCATGCATGATCAGGAGAAGGTAGTCGTTTAGGTTGTTGAAACCATCAAAAGAGGATGGACCTGCATCTTCTTTTTGTTCATCAGGGTACCTATTTCAAACTCCTATGTGCAGTGCCTTTCAAATACATCTGCTAGATTGCAATAGTTTTCCTCTACTAGAGGCAGATTGCTAGCAAAAAAATAATATTGCTTATGATCCTAGAACACTGTAGTAGTCTTTTATTCCTGCTGTCGTGGTTTCCTTTTCTCGTTAGAGCACTGGTAGATTCAGGTTCTTTTCCTGACCTTCTTCTTTTGGACCCTTAGTTTGTTCCAGCGGAGGGTTCTTGATCATCATCTGCTCCATCTCGAGTCTTTATATTGTGACCGATCGCATAAGTATCTAGCAGAATTTGTCAGCTTTCATAACCGCATCAACTAAAGGCCCTTGTAATAGCTGCCTTAAGATGTCAGACCTGCAGATAGATTTGTTACTCCATCATTTTTTTTTTTTTTTTTGTCAATTAAGATATTTTTCAGCTCCATTTCCGAAAGATTAGCAACTACAGCATGAGACGTCTTGGCTTCCTTTGAAGATCGTATCAGAACCTCAGACTCGAGTTGTTCGTTCACTAATTTCTCAATTTTTGGTGTGATCTTCAAGACTTCACTCTTGAGTTGTTCCTTGATTACTTTCTTCATTCCTTCATCGATTAAATCAAGGATTGTGATTTTCCAGCTTAAATCATCTCCTCAATTCTATCAGACTTCAGTTGGACTGCAACATCTACTGCTTCCTTCATTTTATTTGCCAGGTACTGGTCAACGATGCCAAGAATGGAAGAGAGTGCTTCAGCATATTGATTTGTTTGTTTGAATTCCGAGAAGTTATCTTCTAAAGCTTTTAGTCTGTAATCAAAACCAAACAACGAACCAAAGTCAGGGAGATTTTGAAGTGAGGAGCTTGGAGTAGTAGTCGGTGTCAGGATTGGTGGTTGTTGTAATTAAGTGAAGAGAGGAGTCGGTGTTGGAGGACGATTGGTTGGTGCAAAGAAGGATGGCTCCGCAATGGCAGTGACAGGAATATCTATTAGAGAGGTAGCTTCAGCATTATATCCAAATATATCATTCCCAAAACACCAGTATCTTATTTGGGGATTTAGCATGTAGGAGACGAAGCACATGTATAGAAGCAGCACTATTGTTTAACCATCAGGTTAACAAAGTTAGGGTTAACATGAGTGTACTTTCAATTACTTAGGGTGCTTGAACCTGGGGCAATACAACATCTGCCTTTACATCATCTCTTCCGTCAAGATTGGCATTGGTATCTCTGTCCGCCTATTGCCTTGGTCCTCTACATATGTAGCATCTTCATCTGACTTTTCTCCTTCAACATCCTCCCCATATCAACTTCATTGTTACTAGTCTTCATCACTGAGATGAACATGAGAGGGTGTAGACTATAGGATCGAATGTGACATCTTCATCAAATTCCTCTTCCATGTGTTGTTTCATCATCATGAGTTTTGAGCTTTGGGAGAATGAAATGCGATCATCATCATCTTCAGATCAGTCTGTGCTACATCATCATCATCTGTGATCATACTGTGACTTTTGAGTTCACTCTCCACATTTAGCATTATCGTCATTATCTTGAGCGTATCTCATCATCTTCATTTTTTATCTTCATCATGATCATCTTCACTTGGACTTCTACGAGATATCATCATCTTGACTTATTATCCAGTGTGAATCGGAACCCCTGGTGAAATACCAGTTCCTTCATCTGGCACAACCCGCTGGCCATAGAGAGCTGATAAGTCTTTTTATAAAACGGCATATCTTTGGTGGTTTTTATCTTGAGTTTCTCTCCATGTTTTCTTTTTTTCTTCTGTCAAAATCACCTCAGAGATAGTCTCTAACCTATAGCTTCTGCTATCCTTTTCATCCTTATTGCCTTCTTTTTCCGTTGGGACTGTGGGAGGCTTCTGCTTAGTGGTTGCATCAGAATCAGCTTTCTTCTTACTTGCTTTTGTCTTTGGAGGAATCTTTCCTGAAGCAATAGCATAATACTCTTTGTATGATTTAGAATTGCAGATGTCCTCATTTGTTAACTCTGTTGGTAAGATAGTCCCGTACAACTGAGTATCTTCATTCCTTGAGATGACATTGGTTGTCATGAACATTGGGTCATCTCTGGCATAGTGCCAATTAACCTTGTTTCTTCGAGGAATTAGAGGGTCTTTATCCATGACAAAGTTGACGATTACCTTGGTAAAACAAGGATAGTACAACGCATTTCCCTTCTTCGTAATTCTGTTCTCAATCATGGTAAATGAAGTCCCCCACAGAAGATATGCATAATCAACCTTCTTTTATTATACATCCCCATAAGATTTGAGCTTGAAAAGACGAAGACCTGTCGAAGATGTTTTTAACCACTAAGAAGACTTTGTTGATGATAGCAGCAAATTATCTCCAGGGTTGATGCAGCTTATTGATATTGACATCAGTGATCTTTTTTATTTCTCCAGAGTGACCAAGACTAGCTAGAAATGCGAGAATCTCCTTCTCAGAGGTGGATCTTCAAACCTATTCATTATACCGACTTAAGGGCACATTGAAGTATGTCTCTGATAAATCAAGATTAGAATGTGCTTTTTTGTTGTTCATCTTGAATCTGATAGATCAGTTATGAATATAAGTAGAGGCCCAGAACTCTTGCATGTAGATCTCAAGAACATCAGCCGAGACTTTGAATGCTTTATAGAAAGGTGTGAGCTTTAACACATCATATACAACTTGAAGAGTTGCCATTCCATTGAAGTGACATCGACTTAATCGAAGATGCATTTTGCCAATCCTAGAATCGATTCCACAGGAGCAACCAAAGCATCATCCAAAGCGATCTCTGTCCGCCTATTTGAGATTTCCATGATTTCGTTTAAGAAAGTGTAACTCAATTTATAATATGACACAATCAATGACGGCCTAGAACCTGTATGACTTTTAACACTTTTGAAGATCAATCATCTTAGATAGACTAATGGCGTATGAGACAAAGGCACATAAGGTAACAACTAAGTTGTATGTAGTTAACTTTGGTTTTGTCAAGCTTTTAATGTCTATTTTAAACTAAGAGATTTGATTATTTTAACCTTAGTAAATAAAATCTGAATCTTAAGTGTTTATGAATGTTCAAAAATTGGTTCTGATTCTTACGCATTTAGCCACTGTTGGGACCACAATATAATCTTATTGGTTTGACTCACAACAGTATGCACAAGAACGTTTCCAATCATTTTTCAATCGATCGGTTTTTTCCTGATAAAGTTTACTCCGTTCGGAAAAATCCATAGTTGATTACTCGAATCGGTCCACAAACAAGTTTACTATACTGTTCGGAAGGTCCAGTTCATATTCAACAATCGTTCGGTCAAACGCAAAATTTTCTCAGTTCGTACCATACCCTTTTTACACTCGTTTCGTCTCTCACACCTCACATTCCACTTGTTCGGAAATTTAGGAATCCATTAGTCACTTAACACTCGATCGGTTCACGAACTCACATTCACTATCGTTCGGTAATTTTTCCATCGCACCTTAACACCTACTCATCATGTTTCACACTACATTCACTCGTTCGGTCCATAGCACTTAACACTTGATCGGTGCACACTCATATAGACTCGTTCGGTCTTTACTATCTATTCATTCGTTCGGCCCATTTTACTCGTTCGGTTTATGGGAAACTTTGGTTATGAAATCGGATATCTACTTTTAATATTTATGATTATCAATAACACAAACAAGATCTAGGTGAAGACAACTAAGCATGTTATAGCAATCCTACATCATAACCATAATCTTTAATACATTAATTATAATTTTCCGAGCACTAGATCAAATAAAGAAACATTTAAAGCACAACAATCAACAAAACTGTTTTAACATGATGTTCTACACTCCATCTTGATCAAAACCCCTCATTTAATTTGTGTTTTTACTAGCTTGATTTGATGAACCCTAATTTTAATTAGGGTTGAGCGGATCAAACATCTCATAAAAAAAATGACTAATTCGAATGAGATGTTGTTCATTGGATTGGATAAACAATGTAACTATACTTAAGTTTGAGTAATTCTTGATGAGAAGATTGGCAGTGTGCAGTTTGAGTGTGTGTGTGCTGTATTTTTTTGAGTGCGTGAGTGTGATTAATATGGCAGGGTGGGGCGTGGTTGGATTGATAAAAAACACATTTTATTTTTAACAACTTTGCCCCTCATGTTTACATTACTTCTTAAATTTTTCTAATTAAGTTTTAAAAGATATATTCAAGTAAAACACATAGCACATATGGTCCCTTGTGTTTTAACTACCCTCATACCTATAGTCCTTAATTACAACAACACCCTAAAGAATAAAACAAAATACCACATAGGGCACAAGCAAGCTAAACTAATTAACTTAGAGAAACCAAGAGAATTCCTATTGTATAAACCACTTTTTCCCTTTAAAAACTCATTTTATCATGACGATATGATTTGACATTCACTCCCCCTCAAACAATGACCTATTTTCTATTTAAAGAGCTATAGTCGTTGTTAAAAAGACAAAGTTATGAAATTAAAAAATTTTTCAAATGATTGAATGATTTTATATGTAACAAAACAACAAACACCATGAAAAAACAAGATTTCTCTATTTATAACTCATAAAATGCACTGAAACGTACACGTTATGAAATATAAGAAGCACGGTTGTGATGCAAAGTAATCACAAGCCTTGCATGGTCATAAGAGTAGACCATTTCCGAGAATAATACCCGTTGTTAGAACAACTGTCTTTTTAGAATACATGTTTTTCGTCAAGGTGAAAAGCGGGTTAACTATCTGAAATAATAGCAAGCCATAGGCATGTTTTTTTGAAAACAATAGAAACTTCTGCGCGAACTACATTGTACAAGGATCGTAATATTGTGAATTGAACATTTTTAAAGACCGTAGAAAGTTATCAGATTTTTTCAGAAGACATGCCATTTGAAAACTTCTTTTTGTATTTTTCTCATTTTTTTATTTTGTATTTTGTTTTTTGAAAAATTTGTATAAAAAGAAAATATTTTTTGGTTTTTCTAAGTTATATTATATACATATGATACAAAGGATATTCGAATAGGTACCACCACTATTCGTCAACGTCATCTGCCAATTTTTTCAGAGTCTCCGGCGTAAAACTTCGCATACCCAGCTTGTTGATTAAAAATTCAATTCTTTCTCGGCCAAGAGATTTAGTGAAGATGTCCACCAATTGATACTCTGTATTGACAAGGTATAGTTCGATCACACCATTTTCAACATGCCTCCTTGATTGAAGATGAAATCTTGATGTCTATATTCTTGGATCTGGAATGTTTAAGCGTTGTTGGCACAGCATAAAGGCAATAGCGCTTTTTGTTATCACAGAACATTGAAATTTATTGAATCCAAAAGCCATAGCTTAAGTTGTATCTCACCAAAGGACTTGAGCACAACAACCAGACAAAGCAATATATTCAGCTTCCGTACTGGATAATCCGCATAGCGCATTCTGCTTTTAGACGACCATACTCATAAGTCTAATCAGCCCAAAAGTTTTAATACTACTAATGTGCTAACGGCGTAGTATCTTGACAACCCAGCATGAACCTCATCTAACAAATGCTGTTTATGCAATGGAAGAATCCATCGGGTACCAAAGACCCCCGATGTAACTTCCTTTTAGATACCGAAAGATCCTTTTTACCGCATTTTAAGTGCTTTTTGGTAGGCCGAAGCTATACCATGGACACGACAAGCATATAGCAAATTGTAGGTCGGGTCTATTGGCTGTAGATAAAAGAGGGGTGCCAATCATACCACATAGTGTGACGGATCTACAGCTTTCCCTTCTTATCCTCTACTAGTTGGTTTCTCTACCATGGGGAGTACCACTGGGGTCACCAACGATTCAAAGCCATATTTTCTTAGTGATTCAAGAGCAATTTAGATTGGTTTATGAAGATGCCTCTGGGACTGTTGAGAAATCTGTAGTCCTACGAAAAATGAGATTTACCCATCATCGACATCTGAATTTTGAACACATGATTTTAAGCGAATAATCACAAAGTATCAGATAGAAATGCAGCAAAGATAAGTCATCGACATATATTTGTACCAGTAGTATTTCCTTGCCTTCTCTATAGATGTACATAGTAGGATCTACACTGACCTTTGTTATAAGTCATTGAGTATCAGGAATGAAGACAACATATCATGTACCACGATTCGCGTGAGCTTGTTTTCAACCCATAAAGAGCATTCATAAGCTATATACGTAGTTAGGTTTGTCTGGATCCACAAAATCCGTCCGGATTTGGCTAACAAAACCTCTTCCCGAAGAATATCCATTCAGAAAACGGCAGTCTTCACAAGGTCTATTTATATACTACCCATTATTCATATGAGCAGCAAATGCTAGAAAAATTCGTATAGCCTCTAAGCTTGCAACCGGAGCGAAGGACTCTTCAAAATTGATTCCCCCTTCTTGACGATAACCACGAGTGACCAACCGAGCCTTGTTTTTAAGAATACCGCCAAATAACTCCATCAAGCTTAACCTTATAGATCCACTTAAGAGTGAAGACAAATCTGTTATCAGGAGGAGGAATAAGTTCCCAAACTTCAAAGACGTTCAAATTTCATAAAGTTCCTCTTGCATAACTTCAATCCAACATGCTTGAGTTAATGCGTCTTTATAGTTCTTAGGTTCGACTGATATGAGAAAGGCATCATAGTAGCAGAATAAGGCTTGTTCATGGATTTGTAGTCGTGTGGAAACGGGTCTGTCGAGATTACCAATTATATTCTCAAATGGGTAATCCTTAGTTCATTTGCTATTGTGGATCAGTAAAACTTGGTGATGCGGGAGGCACAATGTAAAATGAAGAACATCTGTGATGAGGATTGATCTGAAACTAACCTCTGGAATTGGAATACCAAAGTACGTATCATTACCCATATGGTACAACTTCAAATATCATGATTATCTTCTTTAACATCAGAGAAATAATAGGAAGTCTGAGTTTCTTGTGTGTATGAAGTAACTTGGTGATAGGAGCATCTTGATCAACTATAGTTGAGGAAGGTGATCAGTTGAAACAACATGTTCAGGTGCACAACTACTTAGACTAGCACAATGACTTCTGGTGCATGTAAATCGAACAGAAGTGGAATATTAAGTACTCATCAAACAATTGGTTAAAACAACAAATCCTAGTCCAGATCTTAAAGGTGGTACAAATGTGATTGAAGAGGAGTGGTTTGTGCACGAGTCCTGAACTAATTGTTACAGGAGTCATATCATGAAGTGCGGGTCCTGAACTGCTGTGTTCAGAAGCCATCGTTATCAGCTCATCAAAGGCAACATGAATGGTTTCAATTATTCGTCTGGTACGTCTGTTGTAAATCCGGAATGCTTTCTTCGTAGGTGCATAGCCAATGAAAATAACCTAATGTCAGCCTTTGGTTTGTAACTTGGCCCAAAATTCTTCCTCTATCATTCGTTAGGTAGCAGAGTGCACCAAACACATGAAGATACGATAGATCGGGAGGTTTTTCGTGTAAAAGCTCGTATGGTGTTTTACCGTGACGAAGACGTATCATGGAACGGTTTTGGGTATAACAGGCTATGGCAACCGCTTTGGCCCATAGAAATAAAGGAGCTTTTGCATAAATTAACATAGTGCGGGCTGCTTCAATTAGCGTATGATTTCGTCTTTCAACAACACCGTTTTGATGTGGAGAGCTTGCAACTGATGTTTCATGAGAGATGCCAACCTTCTCTTAATATTCACATTCAATGACTGATTAACAACTCAGTTCCAATATATCTGTTTGATGCCGACAGACGGTTTCCTTAAGCCATACTTGGATCATCTTCAAAAAATTGATAATAAAAACTGGAGCTTCATCTTTTGATCGCAAACATTTTACCCATGTAAATCGATAGTAGTTGTCGACAATAACGAGGATGTACTTCTTTCCATTGACACTCGCGACACGCATTGGCCCACACAGATCCATATGCAACAGATAGAGTTTTTCTTGATTGGTGTCCTCAGATTTGGGTTTGTGGGGTTTCTTTGAACTTTTGCCTAATGCACATGCCAGAACATAAGTGATCCTTTTCAAACTTGAGCTTAGGGAGATCCTTCGGACTAGTACAGGTCTTGCAGATGATTAAAGCACCAAATTCAGTAAGATAGATGACGATTGCCATAACCAAGACTTGGTTTTAGAAGCCATTGACAATAGACAAAACGGGAGAGGACCCATCATATTCCCAAGTGATAGTGTATAAAGATTATCCCCTCGAGATCCCGTCAATAAATCAACACCTTCTAATGCGAATAAAGCATGTGTGTTACGAAAGCCACTTTAAGATTGGAATCACAGAAATTGTCCCACAAAAATAGATATGCCCAATCCTTCAACGAAGAAATAAACCCTTGAAAAGTAACATTCCCATCTGTATTCCCCATAACCCCTTATCTTTGCAACTTATCATTTTCCGAATTTGACTGTTACCCAAGAATTACTGATGAAATTGGTGAGCTAGAGCGATCCCGTCATGTGCTTCGAGCAAACCGAGTCCAAAATACCAGATGACGATTTTGGAACCTGCATTCATTAAGTAGAAGAAAGGAACATTGGTTTTTTTTGTGGAACCCTAGAATTACTAGGTTTCCTTTTGTTAGCAATATAGGTTTTATAAAACCTTAGATTTTGCTACCGACTCAATATTCTTTTCTTCCTAGGTATCCATTAGTTTACCAAATTAACATACAAGTTTGGGTGATTCATGATTCAGAACTATTGGTTTCCTAAAGGCAACTTCATTAGTAGTGGGTAATCCTAGTTAAAGGGCACCATTTCCTATATAGTGAAGGTCCGACCGTAGGTCTCCAAATCTATCCCATCTTAGTGAACACTTTCTTGTTGTGCCAAATCTCTTCTTAGTTTTTTCTCTTTTTAGGTTTAGGCACGAAATTTCAAATCATTCATAGAATCAAAACGACATAAATTATCAAAAGACATGCACATCATCACCGTTATACAAAAACATGACCAACAGCATTAAAACTTAATAACAAGTAGCCATTCCTTTTTTTCAAACTAGATTTAAACATTCCTAGAGTGCGCTTCTACTTATTCTTTGAATTACTACTTGGTGTTTGCTGAATCTTATCATTCCTGGTATTGGCCTGAGGCTGTGATCCGCTAGCACTAGCAAAAAGTCTTACTCCTGTAGAATGCAACACATGCTTGTTAGAAACTAGTTTGAGGTCGAGTCTTTTTTAATGTTTCTGTTGATGTGAGTGATTCGCAAACCTAACTTTCATGTCCTTATTTCCTCGTTGTAACTCGCAACTAATTGAGGATCAAAAATTGTTGAGTGCTTATGGGAAAGTCCAACTTTAAGATGTGAAAGCAAATCCTGAATACTTTGGTATACCTAAAGGCATACTCCCTAAAAAGGAATCTTAAGATAATTCGCTTTACATGTTCGACTTTTTTCCTTAGCTGACCAAGCATATTCCTGATGTGCTAATATAAAAAGAGTGAGCAGTCCTTTCATTATTCAACAAACTGGGGCGTGATGTTTCCATATTATCCTTAGACACTTTTAGATCAACAGAGTGGGTCTCAATAGCTTCCTTATCTAAAGCTTTTTCTTTAAGTTTCCTTAATTCATTTTTTAGGGCTGCTATGACCAAACCTTGTTCCTGAAGTTTTGCATTTAAATCAGTAAATTATCCCCGACTTTATAATGACCTTGTTTAATTAACGCATCAAATTGTTCTTATTGATTGAACATTTTTTGGTTTAATCGAGTCATAAAGTTGCTTAAAATCTGTTTCAAGAATGCTCATCTCTCAGCAACAGTTTTTGTCACTCGAAATGTTCCAATTAAATGATAAGAGTCTCCCATTTCATCCATGTCCATTTTGACTTTACGTACATCTACTAATTTCCTTTTATAAGGATCTTAATTTGCTCTTTCAACTTGACAATGACTGTGTCTTTCTCTTAAGACTAAGCTCTCAATTCACTTAATTCAAACAACTGAGTAAAACTTGGAGCATTTTGATCTAAAACACTGTTTGTCTGTTGAAAAATTTCTTGATTAAGTTGAGAATCAGCTTCCAAAGTGATGCAATGTTTTTCAAGAGTTGTAAAACTCTTACAAAGTTTATCATAAGTTTCTTTATCAACAACATCCTTTTTGTTGAGAAGCTCAGTCTTGAGTTCGAGACACTTTTGACATTCATTCACAGTTTCACAACCATCATTCACAGACAAATTCACAACAGTTTTTACAATATCATGATCAATGGCTTATGCCAAGAGTCGTTCATTTTCACTCAAAACTTGATTCATTTTAACTTCGAAAGTTTTGGACTCCAAGCGATGTTGTTCGACAGCCTGTTCCATTTGATAAAAGACATTTTGGACATCGGCAAGTTCATCAACCAAGTATTGATTGAAGTTATTGAAGATATCTTTTAATTCTTTTATAAACGGAATAATTTCATCTCGAAAACAAGCCTTTGTATGTTCAAACCCCCACGTGCCCTCAGTGATAGCTGTGGCAGTGGTTCTTTCTTTGACAACCTGATCAAAGCCAGCAAGATGGCGTTTAAGCTCTTTCAAGCTAGTATTCACCATACTCACTTTAGGAAATTCTTTTGGAACCTCAACTTTGTTGGTTGTGGAAGAAGGAGATGGGTCTAAAGGTGGGACCGAAGTCGCTTTCCAATAGGCATGTTCACTATATAAATCAGATTGTCGAACAAATCGTTTGTTGTAATCGTTATTAAGAATAGCATAATTAATGGGTTTAGTGTTCACTTTATTTTTTACAACCATTGGATCTTGTTCTTTCAAAAGCATTTTTGAACGACTCTCTTCACAAAGCATTAATGTCTCATCAGAATCAGGAATCACAATAGTATCCATTTTAAGAATGACATTCCCGTCATACAGTTTTGGCTTTGACTCCCGAACTTTCTTCAGATAGAAAGGTTTTTCAAAACCGATAGCTTGTTTTGTGGAATGATCATAACAAATTTTGGATTTAGTCATCATATGAACAGTTTGCGCAGATTGACCTCTTTTGAAAATGATATTATCAAGTTGCTTAATTTTCTTTTCTAAAGCAATTTCTCTATCAATATTTCTGTTTTCTTCCATTTTTAAATCATTTTTGAGATCAGAAACTGTTTTCATTAAAGAATCCTTTTCTTGCACTTGTTCAGAAAGAGTTTGCTTAAGACGTTCAATCTCGGCATACTGTTCATTTGATCCTGAAAAACTGTTCTCAACATTTTGCATTTCTTTCAAATCTTTAACCTCTTCTTTATATCTGTCAAGCTCGGTAGTCAAAGCTTTATTGGCACTTTTATATTCCAGATTAACATTGGTGCAGTTCATCACTTGGGTATTTAATTGTTCAAACATAGATAATATCAGGACATCTTGTTGAGCAGAAGAGTTAGAATTCTGGACAGTTTCCTGTTGTGTTTCACTCAGATACTGAGAATAAGGAATGATATTGCTATCACTGGTTATTTCAGTTTCTGTCTGATTCACATCATTAGACTGTTCAGAAGACGTCATTATCTGCTCACTTTGATTGATTAAATCATAGGCCAGATTATCCGGATTGTGTACCTCAGTGAGTGCATCTGAGCCATTCCTGGAAAGATTCGCCATGAGAGCAATCTTGGCTGAGTTAAGTTCATCACAATCAGAGTCATAGGCATCCAGATCATCGGCTTGATAAGCAGCATTGTGGGTGATGATAGTCTGAGAGGTTTGAGTGTCAGGAAGTCCTGGATCTGCCAAAAATGCTATTTCCTCCTCTGTTAAAACTTGACCACTTGCTTGAGCTTAAACCAGCAACACTTTATCATTGAACCACATTTCATCCCTTTTTCTCTTAGGCTTAGTACACTACTTGGAAATATGACCCTCCCCTTTGTAGTTGTAACATATGACAGTCCGTTATTTTCCTGTGTTGCTTCCACTTGCTCCCGGTGTGTATTTTCTTGTTATTCCAGCAGCATAAGTAGTTTGTCTCCCCTGAACAGGTTGCACAGTTACTTTTCCATCATAGATGGTAGCTTGTTGATGAGGGTTTGATGAAGTCCTTAGCTGATTGTTGGTAGTAGGATACCTGGATGTGACAATAGCAGTTAAGAATGACATCATGTGATTGATCGCATCAATTGGATCATCTCCTTTCTGGAACACTGGAACAACTAGACGAGAGTCTGGTTGGGGAAATTCAGATTGTTGTTGTTGGTAAGCTGTGGGGGCATATTCTGATTGTGGGATGGATGGTTGTGGAGAATAAACGTTGTGGTGAACGGAGGATTGGTACTCATTTGATGGATAAGTGATTGAAAGAGGTGTTGATTGATTGGTTATGAATTGTTGATTTTGATAAGGTGTTACAAACTGTGAAGACTGATATGGTGAAACATGATGTTGAAGTTGAGAGTTTGGGTGGGGTCAACAGCTGTTATTAAATTGTTGGTCATGCATGTGATTTTCGGCATTCTATTGGTATGCAGCGGGCGGGATAACACTGGTAGATTGAGTCGGTATGGATGAGTCGGTTAGGGGGATTATTCATATTGTTGATGTTGGGTATGTTGTAGGGGGTGCATATTCTAATTGTTGGATTAGGATGGATGATAGATTGTGTGGAGAAAAATAAACGTCGTGGTTGTGTAGTTGTACGGAGGATTAGTACCTATTTGAGGGAAATAAGTGATTTTGAATAGAGGTATTGAGTGTGACTGGTTGTGAATTGTTTGAGTCTGTGAAGGTGGTACTAAAGGTTAAAAGTCGGAGTTATGGGTTGGGAATACAGGATGTTGATAGTTGAGAGAGTTCGGGGGGTTGTGGTATAGGATGTGATTGATAAGTTGACGGAGGGGTGTTGTTTGGGGAGTATCTATCTTAATGAGCTTATTGGAGCGTGAGTTTTCGGGACATGCTTCTTAACGATCGGGCTTTGCTTGTTGGTCGTGCGTGGGGGTGGTTTTGGGGTTAGTCTGGTGATGCTGTGCATCTGTGGTCTGGTTTGCATGGCTTGGACCATTTTTTCATTCCTGGTATCATATGAGGGCTGCTACATTCTGCAGGTATGTACGTAGTGAGTGATAGTATCTGTGTGGTTTATATTTATTAAATTGGGAGGGTGGGTTGTTTCGTGGGTTGGTAGGGGGTTGAACTTGAAATGGCTCCAATGGCAGCCTTTTATAAGATGTTAATAATCATTGAAGTGAGAATGAGGTGTTACCCTAAGTGTACTAATGTTATGACCCTCTAGTTCTTTGTGTAAGGGTGTAAACTTATCGAATTATATCATACAGAGCTTGCCTTTGTCGATGTGCTTTGGGTGTTTAGTGTGGGGGGGATAATATCGGTGGACTGTCTGTTATGCCAAGTGTTGTTGTGATTTATGTTGTATGAGAGATACCAATTAGGATCTGTTTGCAACTCGATGCTTGGTAGCTGGGGGACTCACAATCAATATTTATAGCAGAGTGGGTATATGTTATTTATTAGTAGCGAACCTAGTTGGACAGGCATTAGGGGACGGACCAGGGATGCTGTTTTTTTGACTTTGATTCAACAAGCAGATTTGGGGACATGGCTTTTAATTTTCAAAAAGGGGATAATAGTTCAATATACAGTTTCCTTAAGGCCTCACTTTGATTGCTCCATCCACAGTGATATTGTAGGCCCACCAAACTAACGAAAGTGTGTCCATTTTTCAAACACCCCCACATTAGGGCAAAGAATATTCTTCCATGAGGTCTATTCAACATATACAGTTCCATTCGGCTCTTCCAAGAATCATACAAGTGTTTTTCAAGCATTGGTGGTTTGTTGTCTCCTCCTGAAAGAAGTGACTTATCGGCAAGAGTCGTCATTGTGGTATCAAAAAGATTACAAATTGATCGATCGGTGGTAGAAAGAAATTGTGTTTGGTTATGTGATTGTTGAGTCTTGAAATGAAACTACACGGGATTTTACAATTCTCGACAAAACCGGGAAAACAAGTTAATGTTTTACGGGATTTTACAAGTCAAAGAAATAACCGTATAATTTAGAAAATTTAGAAATTTGAGTTTGTGAGGGTGTTGATTTGAAAATTACTAGTTCGGTTCACACTACAGCAAACTAGTTCGGTTCACACTAACCACAACTCGTTCGGTTCCAACTAAACAAACTCGTTCGGTTCCCACTATAACTTAGCTAGTTCGGTTCTTGAAACAGACAACTCGTTCGGTTGTCAAAGAAATACTAGATCGGCTATTCTTGTTCGGTTACCTAGTTCGGTTAACTAGTTCGGTTGTCTAGTTCGGTTCCAACGTGAGTAAAACTCGTTCGGTTCTAGTTACGATTAAGCTAGTTCAGTTCTCTTGATCGGCTTACTCGTTCGGTTGTACTCGTTCGGTTCCAACTACTACGAAACTCAAATTTTCAAAACTCAAAAAGACACATTTTGAATGTTTTTTAGCAAAAATTCTTATACAACTAGTGTTACGAACCCTATGGGAACAATAAAAATGAAAACTTTAAGGTTTTTACGCCAAAAAATTTGAATAAAAAAATTTTGTTCTTTATAAAGATTTTGAACACAAATCACAAGACAAACACAAAAACTAAACACACCACTCCATGACTCTTGATACCAATTGAAGAAACATGTAATCTAATGATCTACCAAGAACAAGAGAGAGAGAGATGTGGGTTGTGATGTTTAGTGAGATAAAGTATATGGAATGAATGAAGTATTATTACTATGTGGAAAATGAAAAATGAAAAACAACCAACCCCTCTCCAAGGCTAGGAGAGGGCTTATATAGTTACATGATGGCCGACCCATGGGCTATGATGGGCTTCCCATGGGCCTTGGGCCGGATTAGCTTCTATACTTAACATGGCACAATCTACGAGCTAAGACATGTTACAACTTGGAAGTGACCGACATTTTTTTTGTTTCTAACAGAACTTTATTACTCAACCTTTATTCATGTTGCATATGGACTTGTTTGGTCCAACTTTTGTGAGCAGCTTAATGAATAAGAAATATTGTCTAGTTGTCAGTGATGATTATAGCATATTTACTTGAGTTTTCTTTTTAGCATCTAAGGATGAGACTAGTGGCATTCTTAAGAACTTTATAACTGAGATAGAAAATCTAGTTGATAAGAAAGTAAAGATTATCAGATGTGATAATGGAACAGAGTTCAAGAATAGAGTTATGAGTGAGTTTTGTAAACAGAAAGGCATTAAGAGGGAATTTAGCGTAGCCAGAACTCCTCAGCAAAATGGTGTTGCTGAGAGGAGAAATAGAACACTAATTGAGGCTGCTAGAACCATGTTAGCTGACTATAAGTTACCTACTACATTTTGGGCTGAAGCATTTAATACTGCTTGCTATGTGCAGAATAAGGTATTAGTAGTTAAGCCTCATAACAAGACCCCTTATGAATTGTTTAGAGGTAGAACACTTTCTCTAAGCTTCATGAGACCATTTGGGTGTCATGTTACCATTCTTAATACCTTAGATTATTTAGGTAAGTTTGATGGAAAATCAGATGAAGGATTCTTTGTTGGATACTCATTGAATAGTAAGGTGTTTAGGGTATACAACATTAGAACTAGGAAAGTAGAAGAAAACTTGCATATTAGGTTCTTAGAGGATAAGCCTATTATTGCAGGTGATGGACCAAAGTAGCTGTTTGATATTGATGTTTTAACAAAATCAATGAATTATATACCAGTTGTTGCAGGTAGAAACTCTAATGATTCTGTAGGTACAGAAGAAAGTGTAGGTACAGGTCATTCTAGCAAGGAGACAGGATCTAGCCAAGACTACATTTTGATGCCACTATGGAAAGATGGTTCACTATTTGTTTCTTCTTTAAAGAATGCTAGAAATGATGAACCACAACCTTCTAATGATGCTGGAAAGAAGGATGATGAAGGTGTAAGTCTAGAAAGTGGAATTGATGATCACGATCGGCCTAAAAACAGTACCCAAGATGTTAATACT
>BQNB010002325.1:5044-122590 GCA_026074375.1 Tanacetum coccineum
GCCATGAGCTTGTGTAACAAACAATTATTTTGTTAATCCAATGTATCTTTTTCAAACGACACGCTTAGTGGTCGTTCTCTGACCTTGTGCTATTGACCCAATAATGTAACGCCTTCGGATATTCAATATTCCGCTGCATACTCAGATTTGAGGGTGTTACATCTTGTGTTGTGATTTATCATTATGTTGCATTCCTGTGTTTCTGCCTATGACGGGGTGTGATAGATACCCCCTACCTAAAAATGCTACTTTGAATCATGTTGAATCTGATGATGATCATTTACTTGTTAATGTTGGGACTTATCAAAGACTTGTTGGTAAGCTTATATATCTTACCAATGCAAGACGTGATATAGCTTATGCTTTTCATTGCTTTAGTCAGTATATGCATTCTTCTATTGACTCTCATTTGGATGCTGCCTTGAGAGTCTTAAGATATCTTAAGTGTTCTCTAGGGAGTGGTATTCAAATAAATAAGAGTGTTAATCTTAAGCTTAAAGCTTATGCTGACTCTGACTGGGCAAGATGTCCTGCTACTAGAAGATCTGTCTCAGGGTACTGTGTGTTTCTAGGTGATTCTTTGGTGACCTGGAAAAGTAAAAAACAATCAAATTTTTCCAGGTCATCTACTAAGGCTGAGTATAGAAGCATGGCTTCTACTACTTGTGAAGTAATTTGGTTATCAAACTTATTGGGTGACATGGGTGTTGAGAACTTATTCCCAGTTGTCATGTATTATAACAACAATATTGCTTTGTAGATTGCTGCAAACCCTGTGTTTCATGAAAAATCTAAACATTTTGAAATTAATGTGCATCTAGTGAGGAAAAAAGTTGCTAGTGGTGTTATTAAAACTAAAAAATTCATACATCTTAGCAAATTGTTTATATTCTTACTAAAGGTCTGGATATTGAGCAACATAAAGTGTTGTGTGGAAAACATTGAATGTTGGATATGTTTAAGGTTGAAAAACTTGAGGGAGGGTGTTGAAATATCAAGTTTTTTATCTGAAAATAAGCTAGGGACTGTTTCTGTCATAGTCCATTCTCTCTAACTCTAACTTTTATGTTTAGTGCGTGTTTGTATGTTAGTTCATTGTGCAGGGGGTTTTCTTGTCAAGTCTGGATTGTTGCTGTCTATAAAAGGTTGGAGCTAGATCATTGGAGCGTATCATTCATCTCTCTCTCAAGTAACCCTAATTTCTCTCAAAAGCTTCCTGCTATTTTCATTTTATTGATAGATCAAACATATTGATCTATATGTTAGTATATTTGTTTCATTTATATTAATTGATCAATTGTTGTGATCAATCTTGTTTTTCTTCTCTTGTATTGTAATAACTCTGATCTTATAGTGAATCAAGGGGTGGTTGGTTAGATTCGCTTAATAGTTTGTATAATTTCAACAATTTGAAAACTAAGTTGGAGGCTCTTTAGGAGAAACTTGAGCTCGCCAATGAAGATCATTCCTTACTGGTTACGGGCCTGCTTTCTCTTGTTGTCAAAACACTCCTTTCTAGTGATTCTTTTAGTGCCGCTCTTACAAGTTTACAAGAGAAAGCTATGCTTGTTAGTAGGAGTCAAGCTTTGAGGGAGGTGTCTGACGAGGGCATTGGCTTGAAGCCGGAGTACATTAAGGATTACGAGCTTGATGTTGAGGAGATTTATGATAAAGCTATTGATGACTTTTATCGAGTTGAATTTCCATATTTAGATCTCTTAGCTTATCAATCAAAGAAAATCTTGGGATTGCTAAAGTCTTTAAAGCCTCCTCCCCTGCCCCCTTCGCGAAGCTTCTGGTGTTATTCCTTCCTCAAGCCCTTTCATTTAATGATTTTCATCTATAGTAGGTGTTAAACTATGTCATATTGGTTTGTGTAAGGTTTAGACATCATTACCTTTTATCTGTTTTCATGGTGCGTGATAGATCCCACTCTAGATAGATATTTACTGTATGTTAAGGATGGTGATTAACCTATGTAATCACAAGCTAATCACAAGAGAGACTCTTGCTAAACAAAGCTAATGTCTATGCGGAAATTAGACAAAGCCAATAAGAAGAATAAGACTATTAAACTAAAAGATCCTTCTATGGATTTCTATTAATTAACAAGGAGAATTATGTTTTTTGGATTTGTTGCCTTCTCTATGGCCGTGGGTTGGGTTTCTTATATACTACTGAAACCCTAACCGCCTGTTACACAAAATGCGTCAAAGAGATATGCACTATCATTTCCTAAGATAGCTCAAGCATATCCTTATCACTAACTAACTATACTACTAACCCGGACCAAATATAATACTACCAGGACTAACTATTGTTCTACCAGCAGGAACCATATTTGGTCTGCCAGCACTAACTATGAAGTTATCCTTACCAGTAGGAACTACATACCTACCAGTAGGAACTTATACTCTACCAGTAGGAACTACATACCTACTAGTAGTAACTAATTATTACAATATTCCTAACAATCCTCCCCTAAACTTGAATTTGACGTAGTTAACTTCAAGTTTCTAGATAGATCTTTCAGTGGACTCTTGAGGATTGAACAACAACATCTTTAAACCGTGTAAACAGCAACTCGAATCTGCATGAATCTTGATAAGAACACTTGAATACTTTTGCACAAAGCAGGCGAATGTCTATTTGGCAAGCAGATTAGTCTTCATATGTAACCACCTCAGCAACAATGACAATTAGGTACATCAATTCAGGGTTACAGACTATTCTCATCACATCCCATGGTGTGTTAACTCCGGGGAGAGGTGAATCTAAGAAAAGTAATGGATTTATGAAGCCTTTACCAAGTAGCCATTGCCTCTTGGGCTAGCTAATCCTTTGGTGGAAGCATGACAACACCCTGGTGAATTAGGAACTAGTCCAACTCTTAGAACATGAATCATTGGTGAATTGGAATACCCAAATGATTTTTGGCAAATCATCACAGCCATAAACGGATTTTATTAGCCTTTACCACATAGCCATTTGCTTGTGGGCTAGGCAATCCTTGGGACCCAGAAAGGGTTGCTCCTATGTTGGATTGCAAACCATCTCAACTAATTGGTACTTCAAACATTGGCTAGTTGAGTGACCCTATGGTTTTAAACAAACCATTACAGCTATATCAATTCATTCTAGCCTAAAAGACCTGGGAATTGAAACCATAGTTCAATTAATTCTAGCCTGAGAGGCCTGGTAATTGAGAACCATTTAACTATTAGCAAATGAAGCATGGGTGAGTTAAAGACCCTATAGTTTTGAGCAAACTATTAAAGCTATCAACGGATTTGAGAGCCACACCAGAGCTGTACCCTCATGGTGAATCAACTTTTTCTTGTTTGTGAGACATGGTGAGTTGAACACCATTCGTTGTGTGGTGGTTAACCAACACCCAAACCCTGAAAATAGTTTACTTTATAGACCATGTGTGCCTGAAACAAAAACAATTATGCACACTAAAGACTCAAAACTTATTTGAACAGTTTGCAAAAGCTTGTCAGTTGCCAAAATCCTTTTAACAAAAACACTTGTTACTAAAACAAAAAGTGAAAACCATTGAAGACAAACTACACAAAAGAGAGTGATATATCAAAAGACAGTTTGGACACAGCAAAAAGGTAGAATATATACAAGAGAGTTACAGAGTACCAAGATCAAGCAGGAGAAACTTGGGCAGCAGCAATTTGATTCTTGATGAACCGAATCAATTGCTCAGCAGTAGTCATGTCATTGCCCACAACATCCTTGTCAATCTCCAACTTGTGCTTTAGCATCCTTTCCATGAGCTTCACTGAGAGAGGATAAGATACATCTGAAAACATGTACAACACCTCTCCAGAAACAGTTTCCAAGACATGAACATTGGAAAGAGTATACAGCCTCCAACTTCGAATCTGCCAATGAGATTGATGATTCCAAACCAAAGAACCCTTACCACCTGCTTGAGAATCCATCAACACCTGAAGATCACCCCATAACACCAATCCAGCACCAGCAACAGGATGGTTTTCATAGTACTTGACCACCAATCCATATAACTTCAATAGATCCTGTCTATCCACCATATGAAGGATCTCCCTTAGAGTGGTAAAATGTTTGGTAGACTGATCCATCATATAAAGAGCATTAATTTCTCCTAAAGGAGTAGAGATCACCTCCCAACCAGCAAAAGCAGACCAAAGAATAGGAGCCTCATCTTTAGAGTCCTCATCAGAAACAACCTTGATGAATGTCGTATCATCTGCATCTAAATCCAATTCTGTAAGTATAGATTTGGGCTTAGTTATACGACTCCTGCCAAGAGACTTCCTCCTTGTGCCAGAAGATTTGGGTGAAGAAACAACTGGTGGTTGGGGAACATCAGGCACAGATGGAATGGGGGCTTCAGTAGACTTTTGCTTCTTTGAAGTGTCTGGTTCCAGAGCTTCACCAGCTCTTTTCAGAGTCCTTCTGAGTTCTTGAGACTTAAGATCTGCCACAGCCATCCTGATCTTCTCAAACTCAGCTATGAGTTGCTCATCAATCAGGAATTCACATATTCATAGACCAGCCAATAGAGTAAAGCGTTTGTGGTACTCTATTCTTGACAATACTCTCATTATTCCATTTGTTAGCAAGTGTCATTGGGTTTGCCCTTTTCTCTTTAGCCGTTTGTTCAGCAAATGCTCTCTTCCTTTGATTGATTAATGCAACCATCCTCTCAGCAAAATTATCATCATTCACATCTGCACCCAGAAGCTCAGAAGAAAGGCCTGCATTGGCATGAACTTGAGCCATGATGTCAATCCAATCTGCATCAGAATAATGCTTTGCAGATGAAAGAACCTCTGCTTGTCTGGTCTCCCTCTGAGAAGCAGACATCTCTACCTCTGTTCCAACTTCCTTGCATAAATTTCATTCTGTCTTGGCAATTTTTAGCTTTTACTTTCTCTGATCTTTCCTATCTTAAGAGCTTCTAATCATTGCAGCTTCAATTTCACTCAGCCTCTCATCTGCTAATTGCTTCTTAGTTCTTTCTGAAACAGGGAAGAAGGCTTAGCAACACATTTTCCCTTGAAAGGATCCTATGGATGGTGATAGAATAAGCATGCGCAAAATCACCACTATTGACATCAAGGAAAATGGAACTAGCAGCGAGATTAAAAAGCACCACCAGGAGGAATATTTAGAATCAACGAGTACAACTGCTTTAGACAAATGAGAATTAGAGGCATCCAAATCCACAGCTTGCTCCCTCCTTTTCTGGTCCAGATAATCACTCACAACACCTTCCTTTACTTGGTCCTTGAGTGATTTAAAGATCAACATAGACCCATAATTGTCATAGAGAATACCCAATGAAATCAATCTCTAACCATCGATTGTTTACATCACAAATAAAAAATACCCTCCTTTACACCTCTTTTTTAAAAATTAAAAAATTTTCAAACGGTCAATCTGACACACTACAAAAAATACACCTTCGCGACGAGTTTATTTTTTAATCTTACATAGACGTTGACACGAAATACTTTCGAGAATTTTTTTTTGATTTTTTTTTCATCACCGATTGCGAAAATAAAATATAAGATTCGTATAACGAATCCCATATATGATTCTGTATAACGGATCAAAAATGATTGTGTGATATCCTGTCAAACTTTTTTTCAATTTTGTGTTTCAGTTCACGTAATAGCGAAAATCATATATGATCGTAGACGAATCATATATGATTTAATAAAATCATATATGATTCGTATTCGTATAACGAATCATATATGATTTCATAAAATCGTATATGATTTCATAAAATCGTATATGATTTCATAAAATCGTATATGACTTCATAAAATCACAAAAAAAAGTTCGTCGAAAGTACATAGTGTCGCCCCTCTATAGAAAGATAATTTAATTCTCGTCGCGATGGTATGTTTTGTTTTGCGTACCAGATACCAGTGTGTGAGATATTTAATTTTTAAAAAAAGGTGGAAAGTGGGTTTTTTTATTTTTGATGAAAAAATGAGTGGCTAGGATTGGTTCATTGGGTCTATGACAAAAATTGGGTCTATATTGAACTTTTGGCTTTACCTCCATTGCTTTGACTTTCTTGACCAACTTTCCCACCACATCCTTAAATAGCTTCTTGTGTGCCTTGAGCTCAGTTTCCAAATAATTTACCTTATGCACAAAAGTAAAAACTACAGAGGACAAAGCAGTTAGTGTAATAAGGTCCTCTGCACCTCCTGAAGTGTGACCTGCAGGGGGAGCTTGAGTGACCTTTTTGGAGATGGCATGATATGCGGGGGAGTTTGTTTCCTTGGGGGTGTAACAAATGTTCCTTGAGGTTGGTCCAGGTTTCAGGCATAGGCTCAGAAATAGTTTTAGGTATGGGTGGTTGACCTGCTTGTGCTGCTAACCCCTACACCTTGCACCTTCATGATCGTGGGAAGCATAGCAGCTAAAAGTTGCATAGGTTGCCCCTCAAAGTTGAGCTTCATATTAGCAAAAAGTTTACTAGATAGCTTGAACACACGATATTGTCTTGTAAAACTAGTTTCTATACCCAAAATGGTTTGAAGAAATCTGGGATACATTAAGAACTTTTTAGCATTTCCTATGTTACTAACCATCCCCTTAAAAATGTTAGCTAGAACCATTAAATTTTTCTCCCTCAGATAGAACAAATAAGAGTAAAAAAAAACCGCAAGTGATCTACCAAACTGATCCAACTACCAACTTGGTACTGAGACAGTGAAGAATGGTAGGATGGACCAAAAACCTCCATTGAGATGTAAAACCTGATTCCTTGAAAAGGTTAACTTGCCTTCCGTGACAAACCCAAGTATCACTCCAGAATAGATTTCCGCAATAGTAAATCATCAAGTACCACCCATCACACTAATGAAGTCGACTACTTACTGAATTCCACAGTAAAATTGTAGAAGTCTCAACATGGTAGCAAGGTGATAGCTGGTGGGACCTAACTCAGGAGGACCTGCGTGTTTGCCTTGACCGATATTGTTTAGACAATATGAGTCAAAGGATTGACGGGTGCTGTTTTGTGAGAGCACACCTTATTTGAGAACCCTCAAGAATGAGGTCAAGAATCTGATGATAGTCATCACTTCCTGTGGTTTTTTTGCAAATAGACCCACTTGTTGGGTTTCATCCCTGTATCTTAGTGCGGCCATAGATTGATATTGAAATAGAATGAGAATTTTGTTTTCTGGTTGTTGATCCAATGAGATAAGTTATGAAGGTAATAGAGTGGTAAATTAAATTTTATATTAGGAATGATCACAATGCAATTTGGACCGTTTGGAATTTAGTGTTTTAATGAAAAAGTAAACTGTGTAGAAATTGAAGAAAACAGTAATTATCCATTTAAATAGGAAACCCTTTAACGAATTAAAAGCCCAAAATATCTCAATTGTAACATTTACTTAAGATTAAACTCAATTAAATCTACCAGCACGAACGGACATAACCAGCACAAAGAAAAGTCAACCAGATGGAAAATTAACAATACTAGAAGGAAGTGGTCAACCAGTAGGAAAAATTAAAACTACCAGTAGGAACTCTGGGAACACCAGAGGGAACACTTAAACTACCAGTATGAACTCGTTGTCATCAAAATAAGGCAACCTAGGTCCCAAGAAAGCACTAGAAAAAATCACGTAATCCACTCTCTTGAACCATTAGTCTGCAAAAGGTGAGCAAAACCCACAAGACATATACAAATACATGGAAAGATATTAACTATCAGAGGAACAATTACTAGATAAGCATGATGAACAAAAACTACCAGAAGAAAAGTTAAAACTTCCAAAGAAAAATACAACTACTAGGAGAAACATATGGTAGCAAGAAAAACTAATTGTAAAAAATTTAAAAACAAACTTTTTAGAAAATTGTACAACAATAGTCCTCCCCTTGGACTCAAATCCTCCCCTCAATCAGAGCATCTATGGATTGAGGCACCCCATTTTAACTCACAAGATGATATAATACCTAGGTCTCAACAAATTGCCTTGGTTATCAAATCATCCTAATATCATCAGTATGTATTTTAAGCACTTGACTAAGTTTCTTATTTCATTAGTATCTCTTAAGAAATGGTGGCCTAATTCTATGTGCTTAGTCCGCTGGATGAAAAACTGGGGTTTTTAACTATTCAAAATGGTACTTTGGTTATCAATAAAGATTTTGGTATTCATAAAGTTATACCCATAATCTAACAACTGATTATTTGTATCAGAGTAACCTGACCACAGCAGTTAGCAGCAACAACATACTCAGCTTCAGTGGAAGAGGTAGCCACAATTGTTTGCTTCTTGCAAATTGCCATGAGATCAACCTCCTACCCAGAAACTGACATTACCAAATTTTTGATTTCCTATCCTGTTTGCCCCCGCATAAACACTGCATTATAAAAAACTTCAAGCGTCAAAAGGTAACTCCTCTATGGTACCATAACCCCAACTTCGGTGCCTTTAGATACTTGAAAATCTTCTTCACTGCTTCCAAATTGGAAGTAGTAGGAGTGACTTGATTCCTTGAACAAGCACTACTGCAAACATTATATCAGGCCTTGAAGCTGTCAAGTACATTAGTGAACCTATCATGGATCTGTACAAGTGTACATTTACAGGATATAATCAGGTTCATCTTGGACTAGGCTTTGGAGCATCAAGGTGTTAGTTTCAGTCCTACACTCTCCAAATCAACTTCTTCAGGATCTCTTGCACATACTTGTCTTGGCCAATAAAGATTCCATCAGGTCTTTGCTGAACTTGTAATCCTAGGAAGAAAATAAGTTTTTCCATAGCACTCATTTCAAATTCTCCCTTCATCAAGGCCTCAAATTCATCACACCAGCCTTCCAATAAATCCAAAAGAGATGATGTCCCATCCACATTAAACTTGTACCAGGATATATCTCTTTGTGCTTCTAGAAAAGAGTCTTGTCAATGGTGCCTCTTCTGGAACCATGTTTCAGCAAAAAGTAGAAAAAAAAGGGTTACATACAAGCTCTTGGTGCTTGATGGTATCCATATAGAGCTTTGACTACCTTGTAGACCTTATTGGATATGTAGGAAGCTACATAATCCCTTAGGTTGAGTGACATATACTTCCTCATCAATGCTTCCATAAAGAAAGCACTCTGTATCATCCAACTGAATAAACCATAAATCCCAAGGGGGGGGGGGTGGTGGGGGGGGGGGGGGGGGGGGGGGGTAAGTAGGCAAAAGCTAAAAACAATCTGATTGCCTCTATATCTTTGCAACGGACGGCAAGACTTCACATAATCATGCCTACTCCGTCTGTGTCCTTGAGCTACAAGTCTAGCCTTGTTTCTGACAACAATCCCCCTGGCATCTCTCTTGTTTTTGAGTATCCACTTAGTCCCAATAGCATATTTACCTTCAGGCAAATCAACAAGAATCCATACATTTTGAAACTTGAACTGTTGCATTTCTGCCTGCATAGCATCAAATCAACCCAGCTGGATCTCATAAGAGCCTGAGCTATCACTCTTGGTTTTTAAAACTGAGAAAGAAAACATCAAACAGACAAAGCTGAAGTCTGTGTGATATTGTTTAACCTTTGTTGATCCTGTTATAACAGAGGAAAGCAGTTTCACCAGTAGTTTTCTTGTGAACCTGACTTCTTGTTTGAACAGATGAATTTGGTTCCCCAATAATTAGAGATTGAGGATGTACTGTATTGATCCGCTTAGTTGCCACAGGACTGACTTCCACAGTTGATGCTAAATTGATAAGATTCAACACCAAACCATCATCATAGAAAGTAAGAAGAGAAATACCAGGTGAGAGAACTTTTATTCCAAGTTCCTGATGGACCTGGAGATTCGAGTTTATAGGCTCAGCAACAGAAGAATGGTCAGTTGGACTACCATAATGAACTATAACACCCACCAGAAGTAACTGAAACATCACTAGGAGAAACCATTGTATCACCAGAAGGAACTAGGATGCTACCAGTAGGAACTAGTATGCAACCAGGAGGAACTGTTGTTGCACTTGCTCTCTTCTTAAGTTCCTCAGCATCTTTTGCAAACCCTAATCCAAGTCTCCTCAGCATCAGAGTGCCTCTTGTTCCTGACCCTTTCAGCTTCAAGCTCCTGTAAAAATGTCTTCAGCATATCAACTAGTACACCATACTGTGAGCATCATATGTACTTATGCTCAGCTCCTGAAATGTTTGTTGGAAGGATAATAGGTGGACTAGAATAACATGCTCAACACTGTCAGAATCTGAATCCTCATCCTGGAAAACCAGCAGAGGTTAGAAGAAACACCTAGTGTACCTGCTGATAAGCTTTATTAACGATTATAGCCTAATTAATCAGTTAAATTTCAAGATCAAAAGACCACACCTGACCAATCCCTGGATATTAATCTTTTCCTCTAGAATCACAATTCATTGTTTCTTCCAACCCTCTTGTTAGCCATATATATACCCTGTACCCTATTACTAGGCAGAGTATCCAACAAGATACCCTTCACACCTTCATCAAATTTACCCAAATGATCACTGGTATTCAAAATGGTCACATGACACCCAAAGGGTTTAAAATTAAAGATGGAAGGATCTGTCCAGTCAACAAAAAAAAGCATAAGGTGATCTTATGTTAGGTTTGTTTTATCAGACTCTATTAGACAAAACAAGCATACTTACTTGCTTCATCCAAAACATAGTAGGTAACTTAGAGTCAGCTAACATAGTTCTAGTCCTCGAGAGGGTCTATATTCCTTTCAGCTACTCGAGTCTTGCTTGAGGTTCTAGCATTACTGTAATCCCTCTTTATCCCTTTTTCCCCACAGAGTTCAATCAATTTTGCATTCTTAAACTCTGTACCATTATCACATCTAATAGCTTTTACCTTTTTATTCAGCTGGTTTTCTACAAGGGAAATAAAGTCCTTAAGGATTGGATATGTCTCATCCTTAGTCTCTAGAAAGAAAACCCAACAAAACCTGCTATAGTCATCAGTGATCACAAGGCAGTAATATTTGTGGTCTATGCTTCGAATGGATGTAGGACCAAAGAGGTCCATATGAAGCAATTGCAAAGGCTCATAAATGGAGCTTACAACAGTAATGGCCTTATAGGTGGCTTTGTGTTGCTTGCCTTTGCAACATGCAACACAAGTATGGTCATTTTTGAAAAGCTTTGGGGGAAGACCTCTGACAAGGTTATCTTTTACCAACTTATTCATATTTTTATAGTTCACATGACCCATCCTTCTATGCCACTTTACAGCTTCATCAGAAGAAGCATTGGCCACCCAACAACCAAAATTTCCTTTGGGAGCAAATTATTTAAGGTTAAAAGTAATACACTTTGTGCATCCTAGAACTCTGAGTAACACCATCTTTCATCTGGGAGTTTGAAAATCTTGGAGAGGACAAGCAATCAGTGTCTGTGAAGAAATCTCTATTCTTCTTGTCACAAATACTGAGCGACTTGAGAACAAGTTGAATGTTGAAGATTATCCTCCACATAGTATACATTTTCAAAATCCAACTAGAGTCCTGATTGTCCCTTTTCCAGTTTATTCGCCCTTCACCACCTCCAAAAGTCACTTTTCCACCTTTAAAAGTTGAAAGACATAACCCCATCTTTTCCTTTGTTGCCAGTCATACTGCCAGAACACCACTATCGACAATCCCTTCATCCCCCATCTGTATGGATGAATGACCTGATACAAAAATTTAGAAAGAACAATTAGTTTCTAAGGGGACCCAAGTCATTCCTGACTTGGCCAGCCTTGTGATCTGAAAATTAGGCCCATGTATATATTGTAGATCCACCATTTGTACTTATGGTACCTTGTGCACTTTATTTCTATGTGAACTTCCAGAACAACCTGTTAAGGGGCTTTAACAGCTATTGCCCATCCATCCCTATCATACTGCATTTGAATTTAATAAACATGAGCCAAATGGTGTGGAAGTCTGAAAATAAGAACTCGTAGGTGAAGGCAAATGGGCCATAGGTCTAGCAGTACTTTTCCACCAACCAGAAGTAACTGAAGAATAATTTCTTCTACCAGCATGAACTGGAGGAGGCCTATTTTGCTTACCAATTTTTTTTTGAAATTAATATTGTTTATTTTTGTTTTTTTTTTTTTTGTAGAAACTGGTGCCCAGTATAAACATGGTGCACAAAAAAGTTAGAAACTAGTGCACCAGTAGAAACTGGTTTTGGCCTACCAGCAGGAACCTGGTTTGGTCTAGCAGCAGAAAGCATCATGCCAGACCTGAGAAGAACTGTTTGTAGTGACTAATTTGATTTTACTGAAGAGTGAACCTAGTAGCATTGTCCCACATTTGTTCCCTCTTGAGATAACTCACACCGGCAAAATCATTAGCATATTGTGTCTCATAATAATTACAATCCTTAATGAGATGAAGATAACTACCACATACAAAACAAGACTTTGAAGCAGAAGAATTATTTTTCCTAAAATGACCTGCCTTTTTATTAAAATAACCATTCTTATTACAAGAGGTCCTAGAAGTGTTTTCATTCTTATCAGAACTATTACAAGAGAAACTAGGTAAATCCTGAACAATAATGGGTTCTTGGATAGGTGACCCAACCTTAGACCTCAATCTCAGCTTCACTCTCATATGTGGATACCACTGGAAGTTGATGCACAGGAGGTTGAATCATTTAACTTGGGCTCTGAAGATTTAACACTATAATCACTGGAGGCAAAGTCATTTGTGTTGACCTCTAAAGACTTGTCACTGTTATCACAAGAGACAAAGTCATTAGACACATAATTAGAGTCACCAGAGGTTGAGGACTTTGTACCAAAGATATTTGGTGATTCATCCAAGTCAATGTGATCTGATAGAGGAGTGTAGTCTCCAGAAAGAGGTGGAGGCACAGCTTTCATACTATCAGCTTTGGCAAACCTATTGAAAAGAGGTCTACCTTCCACTTCTTCAGAGTTAGTAGTAAATACACTAAATGCAGAGTCATCCCATCCTAACTCATTTTCACTTATATAGTTATTAAATCCCAAACCCACTTTTGTTCTAACAGACATGGAACTATCAATTAATCTGAACAAGTTTTTGGTAGAGGTCCTCCACTTTTCAATTTGTACTAAGTGATTATCAAGTTTTGTCTTTTAAATCTTTCTTTGCTAATCTCAGCTTTAACATTATTCTTTCAGAATGTTCATTAGATAGTTGTATTTTCTAATTCAATAGACAACACTCTAATCTTTTCTTCATATCCTAACTGATTTTGCTGATAGACTCTCTTTTGTTTTTCTAATGTTTTAAGAGAGTTTTTATAAGCCTGAACCTGTATATAGTACTCATTATATTGATCATTTAGATCATTATACTATTTTTGAAGATTATTAAATTTATGTTCACAACCAAAAGGACAGTTTTGTACCTCAGAGGCCATGCCATGAGAGCAAATTCCTCCACAGCAGCATCAGTACCATTCCCAGTGATCAAGCTATATACTTCACAGCACCTCTCTGCAAGCAGCACCACAACTCAGCAACCCATCCATACTCTTTGGGAGCAAAACCCCATCATTCCCGATTCATGTCTTTCTATTTTCTCAATGAGTCCAACGTTATTAAGGCTTTAGTATCAGCCTCCTTTTTCCCAAGTTCCTGAATCTTAAATGATGAATATCTCTTTTCATTTCCCCCTTTTGCTCTGCATTCTCTTGCAAAGTGCCCTTTTTGCAAGCACTTATACATCTAACTGCTTCAAGTTGAACCGAGCAGCTACTTTCTTTCCAAACTCAATCTTCCTTCCATCCTTTTTCTCGAACTTATTCACCTTGACTTACAACATAGCCATTTGCCATTTGATATCCATCTCTTCTAAGTCCAATTTGTCTATCTGCTCAAAATCTTCATAAGCTACTTGTTGTTCTGGTTCACTTTCAGCTACAAGAGAGTGAAGCACATTACTAGAACTGTGAGATCTAGCTTTAAAACTTGATAGAGCAGAGTAAGTAGTAGATGAGGAGAAGCTTGGGCTTTTTGGATATGACATCTTTTTGCTAGTACTAGTAGTACTAACAAATGCAGAATGGCTTGGAGAATATCCTTTGATATCTATCTTAAGAGTCTTCAACTTGTAGTACAAATCATCAAAAGAAAGAAGTTCAAGTCCAAGTTTGGTTTTTAAGGACAAAGCTACCTGTAACCAAGATGAAGGCAAACCTCTAAGAAACTTAAGATTGATGTCTTCATCATTAGGCTTGGCCTTGAGTTGGTTAAGTTGACTGAGAATCTTCTGCATCCTGTCATACCCTTTGTGCAATCCCTCTGATAAACTAATTCTGAACTTTGAGAATTCTTGCTTCAGCATGGACTTTCTCATCTTTTTGGATTCATCATTTCCACCAAACCTAGCTTTGACTGCATTCCATATATCCCTTGCATCATCCATATAATGGAAATCAGCCACATGATCATCAGGAATAGACTGAAGCAATGTAGTTCTTGCCTTTGATTCCCTCTAAACAGCAATGTGATCATCTGCTGTCGTTGGGGGAAGAATAATAACCCTTCCATCACGATCTCTTCCAGTCCTTTTTAAGTTGTTGCCATTTTGAATCACCTTCCAGATATTCATATCATTGTTTGTGATCCAGTATTCCATCTTCATAGCCCAGACCTCATACTCATCCTTCTTCAAATAAGGAAACTTTGCATTGTTGTTCGAGACAGTGGTGATGATTTGAGGTTGAATGTTTTGCTGTTGTTGTGGTTGAGCATTGTCATTATTAATATCAGAAGCATCATCATCATGGTCAGACATCTTGAAAAGGTTGTGGTAGGGATATTGGATGTTTTTGGATGTGTTTAAGGTTCTAAGAGTCTAGATCTACGTGTTCTTCTTATCCAGAGACTCTCAACAAGCTCTGATACCACTTGATGGATCCCACTCTAGATAGATCTTTACTGCCTATTAAGGATGGTGATTAACCTATGTAATCACAAGCTAATCACAAAAGAGACTCTTGCTAAACAAAGCTAATGTCTATACGGAAATTAGACAAAGCCTATAAGAAGAACAAGACTATTAAACTAAAAGATCCTTCTATGGATTTCTATTAATTAACAAGGAGAATTGTGTTTTTTGGATTTGTTGCCTTCTCTATGGCCGTGGGTTGGGTTTCTTATATACTACTGAAACCCTAACCGCCTGTTACACAAAATGCGTCAAAGAGATATGCACTATCATTTCCTAAGATAGCTCAAGCATATCCTTATCACTAACTAACTATACTACTAACCCGGATCAAATATATTACTACCAGGACTAACTATTGTTCTACCAGCAGGAACCATATTTGGTCTGCCAGTACTAACTATGAAGTTATACTTACCAGTAGGAACTACATACCTACCAGTAGGAACTTATACTCTACCAGTAGAAACTACATACCTACTAGTAGTAACTAACTATTACAATATTCCTAACAGTGCGCTTTGTTGCGCTTTAAACAATTTGCTTTTGTCACGGTGCCTGTGTGCCCGTTTAACACATTTTTATTTAATGGGTGTTTGTTTACTCATAAATGATGTTGTGCTTTCTGCACTTTTTTATGTGTTTTGTTCTGTATTCTTAGGACTTTTTCTTAGTCCTTTTATCTTTCTATGGCCATGTTTGGAACCCTTAGTCCTTTGATTATGCATATGCTTTTATGTCTATGTTTGTTGCATCTTAAGGTTATGTGGATGGTAGATAGTACTCCTTTCCTTATTTGTTTGTGAACATAGACTTTCTTAGTTGACACTTAACGTAATTTGGTCTGCGAATGAAAGTGCTTTTCATTTCATAGTTTAGCGGCTCTGAGCCAGTATAGTTGCCTTTTAGGAAGGTCTTTGACTAAGAAATAGAAATGAAAATGATAAGTTTTTTAAGAGTTTAAGCTCTCGTGAGCAAATTGGCATCAATGACTTTCTCACAACTTACGAAGGAGGTTTCGGTCTAAGCCTTTACACATAGCCATTTGCTGTGCTAGCAATCCTTTGGGACCGCAGAAAAGGGTGCTCCTATGTTGGATTGCAAACCAATCTCAACATAATTTTGTACTTCAAAACATTGGCAATTTGAGTGACGCCTATGGTTTTAAACAAACCATTACAGCTATAACAATTCATCTAGCCTAAAAGAACTGGAATTGAAACCATAGTTTCAATTAATTCTAGCCCTGAGAGCCTGGTAATTGAGAACCATTAACTATTAGCAAATGAAGCATGGGTAGTTTAAAGACCTATAGTTTGAGCCAAACTAATAGAACGCTATCAACGGATTTAAGAGCCACAACCAGAGCTGTACCCTCATAGGAGAATCAACTTTATTCTTGTTTTTAAGACATGGAGTTATCACCAATCGTTGAGGTGGTGGTTAACCAACACCCAAACCAGTAAATAGTTTACTTTATAGACCATGTGTGCCTGGAAACAAAAACAATGTATGCACACTAAGACTCAAAACCTTATTTGAACATTTGCAAAAGCAAGTTAGTTGCCAAAACCTGGTTAACAAAAACACTTGTTACTAAAACAAAAAGTGAAAACCATTAAAGACAAACTACACAAAAGAGAGTGATATATCAAAAGACAATTTGGACACAGGAAAAAGGTAGAATACATACAAGAGAATGGAAAGGAAAATTAACTATCAGAAGGAACGAATTACAGACAAGCAAGAGGAACTAAAACTACCAAAAGAAAAAGTTAAAACTACTAGGAGAAACATATTGTAGCAAGAAAAATTAATTGGTAAAAAAATTTAAAAACTAACTTTTTAGAAAATTGTACAACAACAGTCCTCCCATTGGACTCAAATCCTCCCCTCAATCCGAGCATCTATGGATTGAGCATCCCAATGTAACCACAAGATGATTAAACCTAGGTCCCATCAAATGCCTTTGGTAACAAAATCGCCACATTATCATCAGTATGTTTTTTAAGCACTTGATAAGTTTCTATTCTTAGCATCTCTTATGAAAAAGGTGCGAATTTCTAATGTTCTTAGCCGTTGGTGAAAAAACTGGGTTTTTAACTATGCAAATGGTACTTTGGTTATCAATAAATATTTTGGTATTCATAAAGCTATACCCATAATCTAACAACTGATTTTGTATCCAGAGTACCTGACCACAGCAGTTAGCAGCAACAACATACTCAGCTTCAGTGGAAGTGGTAGCCACAATTGTTTGCTTCTTGCATTGCCATGAGATCAACCTCCTACCCAGAAACTGACATCGCATCCAGTTGTGGATTTCCTATCCTTGTTGCCCTATCATAACACTGTCACTATAAACTTCAAGCATAAAAGGTGACGTCTCTAAAGGGTACCATAACCCAACCTAGTTTGGCCTTTAAGATACTTGAAAATCTCTTCACTACTTCAAAATTGGAAGTAGTAGAGTGACTTGATTCCTTAAACAAGGCACTGACCTGCAAACCGTTATATCAGGCCCTTGAAGCTGTCAAGTACATTAGTGAACCTATATGGAATATTTACAATTGTACATTTACAAGGATTATCAGGGTTCATCTCTTGGGACGTCGGCTTTAGAGCTTCATAGGTGTAGTTTGCAGTCCTGACACTCTCCAAATCAAACTTCTTTATGATCTCTTGCACATACTTTGTCATGGCCGATAAAAGATTCCATCAGTCTTTGGCTTGAACTTTAATCCTAGAAAACAAAAGTTCTCCTCCCATAGCACTCATTTTCAAATCTCCCTTCATCAGGCCACAAATTCATCCACTAGGCCTTCTTAGTAGATCCAAGATTGATGTCATCCACATAAACTTGTACCAGGATGAAATTCTCTTTTGTGCTTCAAGCTCTGGTGCTTGATGAAGTTCCATAAGAGCTTGTGACTACCTAGTAACCTTCTAGGATATTGAGGATCCCCAAATACCTTAGGTGAGTGACATAACCATCCTCATCAATGCTCAAAAAGAAACGCACACTTAACATCCATCTGATAACCATAAATCCCTGTAAAAGGCAAATGGAAAAAAACAATCTGATTACATCTATTCTGTAGCAACCTGAGCAAAAGACGTATCATCATAATCAATGCCCTCCTCCTATTTGTGTCCTTGAGCTATAAGTCTAGCCTTGTTTCTGACAAACAATCCCCCTGGCATCTCTCTTGTTTTTGAGTATCCACTTAGTCCCAATAGCATATTTACCTTCAGGCAAATCAACAAGAATCCATACATTTTGAAACTTAGAACGTGGCACTTTCTTGCTGCATAGCATCAAACCCAGCTTGGAAATCTTCAAGAGCCTGGCTACACATCATGGTTCAACTGAGAAAGAAAACCAAGCAAATAGACAATGCTGAAAAAGTCTGTGTGATTGTATCTTGTTATCCTGATATAACTGAGGAAGAGCAGTTCACCAGTAGTATTCTTCTTGAACCGACTTCTTATTTGAACAAAATGAATTTTGGTTCCCCCAAAATTTAGAGATTGATGATGAACTGATATTTGATCAGCTTGTAGCCACAGGACTGAACTTCCACAGATGATAGCTAAATTGTTTAAGCTCAGCACAAACTCATCATCATAGATGTATAAGAGTAAATCCCAAGGTGAGGGTACAATATTTTCTAAGGTCCTGATGACTGGAGAATCCGAGTTTAGGCTCAACATCAAATAGAGTCAGTTGGACTACCAGGAGGAACTGGAACACCACCAGTAGGAACTGAAACTTCACTAGGAGAAACCATTGTTTCACCAGAAGGAACTAGGATGCTACCAGGAGGAACTGTTTTTGCACTTACTCTCTTCTGAAGTTCCTCAGTATCTTTTGTAAACCCCAATCTAAGTCTCTCAGCATCAGAGGTGGCTCTTTGTTCCTGATCTTTCAGCCTTGCAAGCTCCTGTTGAAAAATGTCTTCAGCAGTATCAACTAGTACACCATTACTGTGACAACAAATGTATCTTTAATGCTCAGCGCCTGGAATGTTTGTTTGGAAGGATAAAGGGGACTAAGAATAAGCCTTGCTCACATTTTCTAGAATCTGAATCATCATCCTGGAAACCTGCAGGGTTAGAAGAAACATCTTGTGTACCTGCAGACTGATTAGCTTTATCACGATTATAGCCTAAGGAATCAGTTAAATAGTCAAGATCAAAAGACCACTCATGACCAATTCCCTGGATATTAGCCTTTTCCTCCAGAAACCTCAGATTCATTGATTATTCAACCTCTTGTTAGCATGTTATATACCCTGTAAGCTCTTTACTGGCAGAGTATCCAACAAGCTATCCCTCATTCAGCCTTCCTATCAAATTTACCCAAAAGATCCACGGGTATTCAAAATGTCACATGACACCCACATGGGTTTAAAAATGACCGATGGAAGAGTCTTTTCCAGTCAACAAAGCATGAAGGTTCTATTGTGAGGGTTTTGTTATCAAGACTCTATTTAGGACATAACAAGCTTACATACTGCTTCAGTACCAAACAAAATAGTAAGGTAACTTAGAGTCACTAACATATTCTAGCTGCCACTATGAGGGTTCTATTTTCCTCTCAGCAACTCCATTTTGTGAGGGGATCTAGCATATACTGTAATCCCCCTTTACCTTTTTTTTCCCTACAGAGTGTCAATCAATTTGCCTTCTGAAACACTGTAACCATTATCACATCTTAATAGCTTTTACCTTTTTATTCAGCTGGTTTTCTATAAGGGAAATAAAGTCCTTAAGGATTGGATATGTCTCATCCTTAGTCTCTAGAAAGAAAACCCAACAAAACCTGCTATAGTCATCAGTGATCACAAGGCAGTAATATTTGTGGTCTATGCTTCGAATGGATGTAGGACCAAAGAGGTCCATATGAAGCAATTGCAAAGGCTCAGAAATGGAGCTTACAGCAGTAATGGCCTTATAGGTGGCTTGTGTTGCTGCCTTTTGCTGCAACATGCAACACAAGTATGGTTATTTTTGAAAAGCTTTGGGGGAAGACCTCTGACAAGGTTATCTTTTACCAACTTATTCATATTTTTATAGTTCACATGACCCATCCTTCTATGCCACTTTACAGCTTCATCAGAAGAAGCTTTGGCCACCAAACAAGCCAAATTTTCTTTAGGAGCAAGATTATTCAAGTTAAAAGTATACAGATTGTGCTTCCTTGGAACTCTGAGTAACACCATGCTTTCAACTGGGAGTTTGAAATCGTCTGAGAGGACAAGACAATCAATGTCTGTGAAGAGAACTCTATTCTTCTTATCACAAATCTAAGACACTGCGACAAAGTTGATTTGTATGAAGTTCTTCACATAGTATACATTTTTCAAAATCCAACATTAGGAGTCCAGATTAGTCCCTTTTCAGTATTCACCCTTCACCACACCTCCAAAGTTCACTTTGCCGACCATAAAAAAGGTTCGAAAAGTCATCCAATATTTCCTATGTTGCCAGCCATACAGCGAGACAACCACTATCTACTATCCCTTCATCTCCAACATCTGAATGGAGATTGACATGTACAAAATTAACAAAAAAACAATTAGTATTCTAGGGGACCCAAGCCATTCACTGACTGGGTCTGCCTTGTAGATCTTGAAAATTTAGGCCATGTAGATATGTGAAATCAAGATCACCGTTTTGTCTGGGTACCCTGTACCACTTTATTTCTATGTGACTTCCAAGAATAACCTGCTGAGGGCTTAACAGCAGTTGCCCATCCATCCCCATCATTATGTATTTGATTGTAATAAACATGAGGTCCAAATTGTGTGGAGGTCTAAAAATAAGAACTCGTAGGTATAGGCAATGAAAGTCATAGGTCTATGCAGTACATGTGCCACAAACCAGAATAACTGAAAAGAAATTTCTTCAACAGCATTGAACTGGAGGAGGCCTATTTTGCTTACCAGTAGAAACTGTTTTTGGCCTACCAGTAGAAACTGGTTTTGGCCTACCAGCAGGAAACCATGGTTTGGTCAGCAGCAAGAATAGAAACCTTGCTAGACCTGAGAAGTACTGCTTGTAGGACAAATTGATTTGACTGAGTTACCCTAGTAGCATTGTCCCAAATTGGTTCCCTTTGAGGATTTCCCACACCATCAAAATCATTAGCATATTGTGTCTCATAATAATTACAATCCTAATGAGATGAAGATAACTAACCACATAACAAAACAAACTTTGAAGCAAAAGAATTATTTTTCCTAAAAATGAACTTTCCTTTTTATTAAAATAACCATTCATTATAACAAAAGGGTTTCCTAGAAGTTTTTACACATCTTATCAGTACAAAGAAAAACTAGGTAACTCCTGAACAATAAAGGGTTCTTGGATAGTTGTCACCTTCACAATACTCTTAATTAGCTTCACTTGCATGTGTGATACACTGGAAGTAAGAATGCATTTGAAGAAGAGATCTGCAGTTATGGTTCTGAAGACTTGACACTTGACACACATAAGCATATTCATATTGGACTTGATCTCTGAAGAAAGTGTCACTAATTATCACAAGATACTTAAAAGAGAAATAGAGTCAATAGAGCAAGTAACTTTTTACCATATGTCATTTGTGTTCATCAGGTTAGCGAGGTGGGTCTGATAGAGAATTAAATTCCCAGAAAAGAAGGTGGAGGAACTAGTCTTTCATTCCCATCATCTTTGTTAAACTTATGAAATGAATTCTACCTTCCACTTCCTCAGTACTTAGGGGTAAAGATACTAAATTCAGAGTCATCCCATCCTAACCACTTCCCCCTATATATTTTATCAAAACCCAAACCCCACTTTTGTTCTTACAGAATGGAACTATAATTATCTAATAGGTTATTTTCGAATAAGATGTCCACTTATCGTCTTTGCTAAATGATTATCCAGTTTAGTGGTAAATCTTTCTTTGCTTATCCTGCTTCAACATTTATTCTTTAGAATGTTTCAGTAGATTAGTATGTAATTTTCTAATTCAATAGACAATAACTTCTATCTTTTTCTCCATATCCTCACTGATTTGCTGATAACTCCTTTTTTGTTTTTCTAATGTTTTAAAAGAGAGTTTTTATAAGCCTGAACCTGTAATATAAGTACATCATTATATTGTCATTTAGATCACTATACTATATTTTGAAGATTATAAATTTATGTTTTCACAACCAAAAAGGACAGTCTTTGTACCTTAGAGTCATGGCCCATGAGAGCAAATTCTCCAGCAGCAGCATCAGTACCATTCCCAGTGATCAAGCTATATACTTCAGCAGCACCTTCTTCACAAGCAGCACCACAAACCACAACCATTCCCATCTCTTTGGGAGACAAAACCCCTCACATCCCAGATTCATGCTCTTTCCAATTCTCCAATGTGTCAACTGTTATTAAGACTTTAGTATCAGCCTCCTTTTTCCTAAGTTCCTGAATCTTGAATGATGAATATCTCTATTCATTTCCCCCTTTTGCTCTGCATTCTCTTGCAAAGTGCCCTTTTTGCAAGCACTTATAGCATCTAACTGCTTTCTTGTTGAACCTAGCAGCTTCTTTCTTATCAAACTCAATCTACCTTCCAGCCTTTTTCTCGAAATTATTCACCCTGACTGACTACATAGCCATTTTCCATTTGATATCCATCTCTTCTAAGTCCAATTTGTCTATCTGCTCTCTGCTCAAAAAATTATTCTTTTTTTTTATTATTCATAAGCTATACTTGTTGTTCTGGTTTCACTTTCAGCTACAAGAGAGTGAAAGCACATTACTAGAACTGTGAGATCTGCTTTAACACTGAATAGAGCAAGTAATAGAAGATGAGGAGTAAGCCTTGGCTTTTGATATGAACATCTTTTTGCTAGAACAGTAGTACTAACAAATCAGAATGGCTTGGAGAATATCCTTTGATATCTATCTTAAGAGTCTTCAACTTGTAGTACAAATCATCAAAAGAAAGAAGTTCAAGTCCAAGTTTGGTTTTTAAGGACAAAGCTACCTGTAACCAAGATGAAGGCAAACCTCTAAGAAACTTAAGATTGATGTCTTCATCATTAGGCTTGGCCTTGAGTTGGTTAAGTTGACTGAGAATCTTCTGCATCCTGTCATACCCTTTGTGCAATCCCTCTGATAAACTAATTCTGAACTTGAGAAATTCTTGCTTTCAGCATGACTTTCTCATCTTTTGGATTCATCATTTCCACCAAACCAACTTTGACTGCATCCATATTCCCTTGCATCATCCCTATAATGAAATCAGCACATTGAAATGATCATCATGAATTGACTGAAGCAATGTAGTACATGCCTTAGATTCCCTCTAAAAGCAGCAATGTGAATTCATCTGCTGTCTTTGGGGGAAAATAAATATCCTTCCCATCAACGATCTCTTCCCGTCCTTTTTAAGTTGTTGCCATCTTTTGAATCACCTTCCAGTATTCATATCATTGTTTATGGATCCATTATTCCATCTTCAAGCCTAGACCTTCATACCATCCTTCTTCAAATAAGGAAACTTTTGCATTGTTGTCGAGACAGTGGTGATGATTTGAGGTTGAATGTTTGCTGTTGTTGTAGTTAAAGCATTGTCAATATTTAATACAGAAAGCAAAATCATCATGGTCAGACATCTTGAAAGGTTTGTGGTAGGGATTAGGATGTTTTTGAAGTGTTTAAGGTTCATAAGAGTCTAGATCTACATGTTTCTTCTTATCCAGAGACTCTCAACAAGCTCTGATACCACTTGTTGGATCCCACTCTAGATAGATCTTTACTGCCTGTTAAGGATGGTGATTAACCTATGTAATCACAAGCTAATCACAAGAGAGACTCTTGCTAAACAAAGCTAATGTCTATGCGGAAATTAGACAAAGCCTATAAGAAGAACAAGACTATTAAACTAAAAGATCCTTCTATGGATTTCTATTAATTAACAAGGAGAATTGTGTTTTTCTTTGGATTCGTTGCCTTCCTATGGCCGTAGGTTGGGTTTCTTATATACTGCTGAAACCCTAACCGCCTGTTACACAAAATGCGTCAAAGAGATATGCACTAGCATTTCTTCCTAAGATATCTCAAGCAATCCTTATCACGAACTAACTATACTACTAAACCCGACAAATATATACTACCCCAGGACTAACTATTGTTCTACCACAGGAACCATATTTGTCTGCCAGTACTAACTAAGAAGTTAAACTTTACCAGTAGAAACTACAATACCTACCAGTAGGAACTTATACTGCTACCAGTAGTAAACACAACCTACTAGTAGTAACTAACTATTACAATATCCTAACAGTGCGCTTGTTGCGCTTTAAACAATTTTTTCTTTTATCATCACGGTGCCTGTTGTGCCCGATTAACACAATTTTATTTAATGGGTGTTTGTTTACCTCATACATGATGTTGTGCTATTCTAGCACTTTTTGTTATGTGTTTGTTCTGTATTCTTAGGACTTTTCTTAGGACTTATTATCTTTCATGGCATGTTTGGAACCTTAGTCCCTTTGATTATGGCATATGCTTTTTATTCCTTTGTTTATTGCTCTTAAGGTTATGTGGATGGTAGATAGTCACTCCTTTCCTATTTTGTGTTGTGACATAACTTTCTTAGTTGACACTTACGTAATTTGTCTGCGAATGAAAGTGCTTTTCATCATAGTTTAGACGGCTCTGAGCATAAAGTTGCCTTTAGGAAGGGGTCTTTGACTAAGAAATAAAATTGAAAAATGATAAGTTTTTAAAGTTTAAGCTCTCGTGAGCAAATGGCATCAATGACTTCTCACAACTTTACAAGGAGGTTTTTCGGTCCGAATTCTTTGTCTGAAAAATCAATTGCCCAAAACGAAGTGGCAGACATCATAAAAGAAGAAGGTGAAAATTGGATGCTACCAATCCGAGAATACCTATTATTCAGCACACTTCCCAAATACCCACAGAAAGCTAGGAAGCTAAGAATCAAGGCACCCCCAACACAGAATCATCGATGATGATCTATATCGCAAATCATATCTGTCACCATGGTTGCGATGTGTAGGACCGGTACAAGCTAGGAGCATCATCCAAGAAATACACCAAGGCTCCTATGGCATGCATGCGGGGGTCGTGATTAGTGGTATCGAAGATCATGAAACTGGGGTACTATTAGACCTCAATGCACACTGATGCGAATACATTCGTTTGTACCAAGGAACCTAAGCAAGAAATGACACCTATAACTTCAGCATGGCCCTTCCCCAATAGGGAATTAATATCGTAGGACCTCTACCAGTAGCCCAAGGGGGCACAAGGTTTCTAGTCATAGCTATCGAATACTTTACAAAATGGGTCGAAGCAAATCCCCTAGTATCGATAACAGGAAAACACATGGAAAAGTTTGTATGGGAACACATTGTATGCAGATTTAGAGCTCCAAAAATAATCGTCTCCGATAATGGGAAATAGATTGCTGAAGGAATATTCCTAATCTTTTGCCAAAGGCTCGGTATACTCCAATTATTTACCTCGGTCAGCCACCCTTAAGCCAATGGACAGGTGGAAGTTACAAACTGGGACATTGTCAAACGCATGGAGCGAAGGTTGAGAAGAACCATCAAGGGTGGGTAGATGAGTTACCACATGTATTATGGACACACATGATGATGTCCAAATCTAGTAACGAAGAAACTCCCTTCAGTTTAACTTACGGCTCCGAAGCCATCGTTCCCATAGAAATAAGCGTGGAAACGAAACAGATTAAGGAATTCGTAACTATTCAAAACGATAAGAGGGGAAGATAAGACATTGACATCCTTAAAGAAATAAGGGAGACAACTTCTATTAGGGAAGCTCATTACAAGCAAAAGCTAGAAAGGTAGTACAAAAAGCGCGTCCGGCCATCTACATTTAAGCCAGGTACATACGTAGTTCGACTTACTACTGCAAGTAATGCAGAATTCTAAGGAAAAATAGGACCAACCTAGGAAGGGCCCTACATAGTAAGAAAATCCTATGGAGACGAAGCCTACAAGCTAGAAACACTCTCTGGCTCCCTAGTTGATCCAATATGGAACGGTTCGAACCTTTGTAAGTTTTACATGTAAAGCTTGCCAGTTATTTCTTTCCAAAGTCATTGTTTCGACTACTTTCTTCCTAAGGAAAATTTACTAAGTGTTGCAAACTAAGTGGTCATACTCAAAATGATGTGAATCTTTCTACATGATTAATAAAAGTAATGAATTCCCTTCAAATCTCTTGTGTCATTATTTACAACAAATATTTGAAGCACCAAGTACTTAAAAGTTTCAACGTTCGAATAGGTGTTGTAAGGCCACACATAAGCCTTACACTTATAAAACACCTGAATTCACATTAACTACCCAAAGGTCTTCGTTTGAAACCTTATGGGCTATGGCAGAGCAGGTCAAAACCCTTTATCACATGCAAAGGACTGCTTGATAAAACCTTGGTGGTTGATAAATATTTTACAGCCACACTTGAGCCTTGTATAGTTAAAAAGCAAGAACAAGCTTTGCATAAAATAAGGAAGGAATAATTAAATCCTTCATTCCAAGTGACACCCATAAATGGTCACTACACATCATATCCCAAAATAGACAATAAAAGACATTGTTTGTATACAAAATAACAAGGGTAAATACCACCCGGAGGGATAAAAATAACGTCTACATGGCGACCTTCAAAGAGCTTGATCATGAGCTTGCAAAGACGAAGGCTTGGACTTCGAGGAAATAGGTTTTTCCTAAAGGGACTTCGGTTTCTTTGAGAGCAGCACTTCTAAAGGGGCGTATAGATCAACAGTGACTTCAGCTAGGAAAGGATAAGAAAAAGTAGCCAAGTTATCACCAGCTTGATCAAATTCTTTCTTGGAAAGGGGGCGATAGCCAGGCATCTTCTCTAACTTGAAAGGCTCCTTCAAGGCAGCCACTTCCTTAAGAGTTATATACCTGCCATGGAAAAGAGCCAATTTGGCAAGCCGAGAAACAAGAATACCCATCTCATTACTATGGATGACCTCTGTGGCCACATGAGGAACAACCTTCACCACTACCACAACCCTACCTTTTCTCAATCCATCAACCTTTTGAAGCAATTGGGTTTTAGACTTTTTGAGCCTTTCTCTTTCGGACTCTAACCCTTTGACCTTCGAACGAAGAATAACAAGAGTCTACTCATAGTAGACCCACTTCTTCTCCTTAAGTATTAGCCTTCTATACTCACCATGAAGCCTGTAAACTCGCCCTTGCAAATTCTCAATCTATGCATGCATATCTAACACAAGAGGATTCTTGTCCAAGTCCTGCAAGGCATCATTACATTACTTCTCAAGCTTAACATAGTCCTTTTTTTTTTGTTTTTTTTTTTTGTCCTTCTCCCCTCCCTCTTTTTTCTTGAATATCCCCATCTCAATAAGCCATAGCCTTCTTTAAGTGGAAATAAGCCTTACAAGACCTATTATATCAACTTATTGTCAAGAACAGCCTGCAGCATGTAGGGCTTTATCATGATAACTCACAGAGTTATTCCAGGGAAGCATTGAAGATTGTTTCATTCATGAATATTTTTTTGTAATATCAAATAGGGGAAGATTGTTGGGATCTTAGATTTGATGATTGCAAAACTACATATGCATAAATGACGAAAGATGAAACAATAAGGACTTAATGTGATAAATTAAGTTAGCTTTCTATGTAAGCTAGGTTTTCTTGTAAACCCTCTATATAAAGGGTATTAGAGGCATATGTTTTAGGCATCCATCATAGTTAGATCTCTCCGATAATAGTCTAATAGTTAGTTAGTTTATGTATTAGTTAGTTTAGCCCAAGGATTATTTGATCTTGGGGATATAGTGAATAAAGAAAACCTTGAAGTAACTCTGATTTATGTGTTATTATTCTGCTGTGCAAGTTTATTAATCATTGTTACTATATCCTAGATGAGTCTTAATATGATCTAAGAGGTCCTAACAGATTCCACAATTGGTATCAAAGCCTCGTGGCTCTTGATCTAGGGTTTTGTACAAGGTTTTTATTCGTATGTAATTTTTTTTAATAAAAGACGAAGTGTACAAGCAGCAGGTACTTTGGTGATCATCTTTGAAGAAGTTTTAAAAGTTTACTATTGGTTCAAGAATGAATGATTGTGTTCATAAAGTCACAGTTATGATAATGGTTTTGTGCATGATTAAAGAAGCAACTGGTATGTTTCTATATTTACAACAACAAGTGTTATAATCATTGTTTAGGAATTCATGATGGTGATGCAGATTTAAATTGAAAACCTTAAAACATGTGTTGTTCATGGATGTTACTGCTGTTAGTAGAAGACACAAGGTTTATGTTCTTCTTTACAGCAGGTACAAAAGCAAACTAGGGTTTCGTTCATAGTGCTTTGATCTTGTTGTATTGTTGTGAACTGATGATACTGCAAACGGGTCATGATCTGAGATGTTTGGATCTGCTGAAGTTGAATCTAAATTACTAGTCTTGATGATGTCGTGATAGTATATTGCTGTTTATTGCTGCTGAGTTTTTGATGATTCATGGTTAAGTTTTGGATGAATTTGGTTCTGGTTATTATTGAATATGACCATGTAGTTTTAGCAGATTAGGGTTTTGGTGTTCATGTTTATACAGCAGGTATGGACATGGTCACTGTTGCGAGCAGATTCAAGAAGCTGAAGGGATCACGATGAATAAGGCTGATATGATCGATTTTTGAAACAGCAGGTCATGATGGTGTTTATGTTTGAAACTTGTTCGTCGAAGGTTAACTGGAAGATCTTTGGTTTGAGCATGACAATGAAAGAAGGTTTATTCATGGCATCCATAGCAGTTATTTTTGTTCATGGTTATTGGATGATATAATATGTTTCGTGGTATGAGTTTCTGATTGATCCTAAAAAGACGCAACAGAAATCATAATTTATAGAAGTTTAAGATTGAATGTGATACAACAGGTTTTATGGAAATAGTATATTTTATGATATGAAATACCTACTTTTTAGGGATATATATATATATTTTTCATATTAACTTCCTGGTTGTTACAAGATGTGGATTAGCTGCTTTGCGGTTTGCATATGGGTTATATGTTTGGAAGTCGTACCAAGTATTGAAGCAACAGATATTGTGGGTTTATGTTATTAAAGGTTATGATTTGGATTATGGAAGCAGTTGTTGTTTGGTTGCGTATATATGGGAAAAGGATCTGGTATGATTTAAAATACCCTAATTTTAGGAATTGTCTTTTATTCTTAGGTTGATTTTTTACGTGGATTAATGGATTAATGCTGCAAATTATATGGGCTGGTTTATGGTAGTAGTTTATTAGTTAATACTGCTACAAATAGATTAGTGCTGCTCGCTGTTAGTTTGTACTGCTTGAATTAGTGACAGCTTACCAACAGATTAGTGACACTTGCAGCATCACAAAAAGCCATGGGAGGAAGGAGACATCAGAATTGTAACAGTTTAGTGACAGAATAAAGTATCGCTAAATGGAATAAGTTAGTACTGCTACACTTGAATTTTAATACTACCAGAGTTGTCCAACATAGCAGTTAGTACTGCTACTTATGTCCGATATCGGACAAAAGAGCTGTTTGGTTTTCGGATGCATTTGGATCTCGGATAGAACTGTTTTTAACAACAGTTTAATCTTATTTATTTTATGGCTCGTTTTGGAGAGGTGATTATGAAGACAATTGAATATTGCTTATTTGATGTTGTAGTTGATTTACACAGATGCGTGTTCTTATTATATCATCTGGTCAAGGATAATTTGTTCGTGCTTAAATGGTGTTGACGAAGACATGCAAAATCTAGGAAGAATGTGTGATTTTTCTTATGACGCTCAATGCTCACATTTTCTATCACTTAAAGGAGTTACATTATTGTGCTCAGTGTCTCATTTTATAAGACAAATGAGGATTTTGTCAAGAGGTTGCGGTCTACTTATACTTTTCCCTGTAGTATGAGTTCGATGTCACGTAGATAGTGCAAGACATAAGACACAAGTTTGGGAGATTCTACTTCTTCATCAAATTCGTTATACTTAGTTTTCTTCATCAGTGATCACTACATAGATCCTACAGAGTTCGAGATTCAAGAGATGGTAAACATATTGGTTTCAGGGGAAGCTTATTGATTAAATGTTTAACCATCTACATGCACCACTTAAGAGGAAGTGTTTACAAGTTCCATATCAACACAAGACCCCTATTGGATGATTACAGAATGGGGAAGAAGACTACAGGTTTATTGATTTGTAGCTTATTATGTGTGGTGACATGTTCAAGAAGATCTTAAGTCAAGGGGAAGCATTGAATATTGTTTCATTCATGAAGATTTTTTTGTAATATCAAATAGGGGAAGATTGTTGGGATCTCAGATTTGATGATTACAAAACTACATATGCATAAATGATGAAAGATGAAACAACAAGGACTTAATGTGATAAATTAAGTTAGCTTTCTATGTAAGCTAGGTTTTCTTGTAAACCCTCTATATAAAGGGTCATAGGCGTCTGGTTTATAGAATCCATCATAGTTAGATCTCTCCAATGAGAGTCTAATAGTTAGTTAGTTTATGTATTAGTTAGTTTAGCCCAAGGATTATTTGATCTTGGGGATATAGTGAATAAAGAAAACCTTGAAGTAACTCTGATTTCTGTGTTATTATTCCGCTGTGCAAGTTTATTAATCATTGTTACTGTATCCTAGATGAGTCTTAATAATGATCTAAGGGGGTCATAACAGACTCCACACACCCAGTGACAATCACCGAAATCCTTTAGTTCTTTAGCAGAGGGGAACTTGTGAAACAGAAAAGAAGAGAATCTTACAACCCTACAATGTTTAGGAACAAGGAGAATAAGAAGTGAAAATTTTACCTTGGAAATCAGGATCGCTATCCACATTGAGGGGGTCAGAAGGATCACCAGAAGCCTTATTCGCTTGAGGCGGCACCTTTTGAGCCTTTTGGCGAGTCTCCCTTCTAAAAGACTTTGCAACCTGATTCCTCTTCCCTTTGGCCTTCCAAGGTTTGCCTAACTTCCGATTCCTAGCCTCATCAACAACATCTTTTTCTGAAGGAGCATCGTTCGAATCCATAATATTCTCAGTAAATTATGAAGGAGGAGCGGAATTCAAAGTCTTGACATCAATAACTGAAGCTTCATTGTTTATAGACTTGATAGAGGGAGAGCTCCCCTCGCCATCACCAACACCTCCCTCTAGTTCAAAATGGAACTCACCATCAATCCCCTCCATCATAAAACTCCTAAAATCCGTCTTTGCAAAAACCAAATATAAAACATTGATTATTAGCCAAAACACTCAAAGTAACCCAAAGCAAAGAAAGAATAAATACCCCTTCTGCGATAGTAAATTATAGGTTTTTGGAGACTATGCTTCGATGAGGTTTTTAACCCTGCAAGATATAGGATGGGGTCCGGAAAGGTTTAAATGTTACAAGGGTAAGTAGAAATTTGGTGGTATAAAGGATTGTCTCGGGCATGTTAGGGAATCATATCTTTGAATGATTTTTTATCTAGTTTGTTATCTTCCAAAAGAAGCTCAAGATATTCGGATGGAACTATCTTGTTTTTAATGAAAAAGAAGTTTCCTTTCCAGCCTTCGATATGAGTTATCGGTTTGGTCATAGCTTTGGGAACACCAGAGCCACCCCTATTCGAGAGAGTTAGCCAGTCACCAGCAGGACCAAGGTTCAGGAATGCTCAAAGGATATCAATGCTTGGATCACCTTCATACGCTTTACACAAAAAGGTCGTGAGTTTTGCCATCCCAAATGGATTGAAGCGTGATATGTGAACTTTGAAATAATTCAATACCTCACATATAAACTTAGGAATGGGAACCCTAAGGTTAGAAAGAGTGAAAGAATGGGTATATAGGCCAACATATCTAAGTAGAGCATCAAAGATAGTATGTATTTTCTTTAGAAGCAGGACTTTGACGTTTTGAGGAATGTTGTAATCAGCAACTAATTATGATAATTCACTCTTGGTAAGAGTACATATTTGGGATCCGATAATAAATTTGGCTTCCATTTGAAGAATAAAGGGAAAACGAATTACCTTACGGGTAGAAGATTAAGATCAAATAAGCAAGGCAAGGTAAGGTAAGGGTGAAAATAAGGTTTAACAGTAAATTCTTTATATAACGGAGGGAGTAAGTTACGGTTCGCATACGTATGCGGCTGGATATTCGGATAATTTTAAATTTCAAAATCTTAGCCAAAGATGGGACATTTACGATTACCAAGGTGAACCCTTCATTGACTTAGAATAATATGTAACTAAATCCTTATCAAGTGGGATTAGCATTTAATATGTAAAGCATGCACATCTATCAGGTTTCGATACTATTTTATTTTGAAGTCGAAAGCAATACATCCATAGATGTATACATCACATTCGACTGGGGGGTTAATGACGTACCCTCCTCTTTGGCTCAAAGGCCCCCCCTTCGAGCTCGAAAGGGATCTACTCCTAACTATACCTAGAAACCTTCAAATAGTTTCTAGTGGCATAAAATCATTTTCGTGATGGTTACCAGTATGGGAATCCACCACGCGATTCCCCACACTCTTTGTAGTGTGGTCTTTGATAACACTAGGGCACAAGTCAGACTTGGTAAAGTCAAAACCTATGTTCTCCCTCTCTACTAAGGTTTTCAAGCCAAGGTAGAGATCGTGGTACACTAACCCTGTAATCCCCTAAAATCATGGGACAACCCTACGATCACCAACTTATGTGCAAGTACTATGTGCCAGCCTATTTCTCATCACCTATAAATAAAAGGACATGTACCTCAGGTTTGTTTATGTTCTCAACACTTACCTACATACTTTATACGTACTTATTACTCCTAAAAGCACATACTTACTCTCACGACATAGGTACCAGTGTCCAATCTTGTTGTAATTTGAATTGCAGAAGCTCTTCTTGCATAGTTTCTATTTAGCTTGGAAATTTTAATGCTTGGATTATCTTCTTGGGCTCTTCCTAAGATAGGAAACAGGAAAATAGACAAGTATGAAGGTCTTCATGATTTTTCTCTTTAGAATAAGCACTTACATAAACCCTTGTTCATTTAATCATTCTCCTTGTTGGTACACCAGACTGCCTCATCACAAGCACATGATCAAGTGAATGGTCTTTATGGATTCTTGTATTTGGAGTAGTAGGAACTGGATATGTGGTAGCAATGTTGCTCAAATCTAATTCTGATTCATCACCAAAGATATCAGCATATGTGGGTTCAAGTGGAGCAGTAAGATCTGTTGGACTAACAGTATTAATACAGTAGAAACTCGATAAATTAATAATCGATTATTTAATAAAATCTCTAAGATATTATTTTTTGCGTCCCGCCTAGGGGATAGGGTGCTAAATTAATAATTCCGCTAAAAATTATAAGTTAATACATTTTTGATAATTCTTTAGACCCCATTAAAATTATAAAATTAATAATTTCCTTATTTTAGCATATTACATGAATGATTTATGAAGGTTTTCTTCGAAAAATGACTCAATTCGTCTTTTTGTTTTTTGTTGAAAATCAATTTCCATTTGAATCTGGTCTCTAATTTTCTTAGCATTGGTAAGAACTTCTGGTGTTGTTTTTCTCATAGCTCAAACAGAAAATTTTTCAATGTGATTGCCTCTTTAATAGCTTCGTTTCGCGAAGGGGTTCCATTGTTAGACTTTCATCATCTTCTTCATCGATATCATCTTTATTAATTCCAATAACGCTTTCAATAATTTCTTCATCAATCAACAACTGTGCAACTACATTTTCTTCCAACCATTTGTATACTATAAATTAATAAAATATTAATTAATATATAAATTAATAATTATTAATTTATCGATTAATTAATAACTCTTTTAATTAATAAATTTTGGTGGTCCCAAGTGTATTATTTTATAGAGTTTCTACTGTATTTAGACTACCAGTATTAAAATTTGTACTGGTAGTATTAATACTTGGCCCAACAGTATTAACATCTTGAGCACTATTTTTAGTCCTTTCTTGATCATCAATTCCACCTTCATCATCCTTCTTTCCAGCATCATTAGAAGGTTATGGTTCATCATTGCTAGTATCCTTTGAAGAAGAATCAAATAGTAAACCATCTTTCCATAGTGGCATTAAGATGTAGTCTTGGCTAGATCCTGGCTCCTTGCTTGAATGACCTACACCAATACTTTCTTTTGTACCTACAAAATCATTAGAGGTTGTACCTACAACAACTGGCACATAATTCATTGATTTTGTTAGAACATCAATGTCAAACAGCCACTTTGGTCCATCACCTGCAATAATAGGCTTATCTTCCAAGAACCTAACATGCAAGTTTTCTTCTACTTTCCTAGTTCTAATGTTGTATACTCTAAAAGCCTTACTATTTAATGAGTATCTAACAAAGAATCCATCATCAGACTTTCCATCAAACTTACCTAAATGATCTAAAGTATTAAGAATGGTAACATCACACCCAAATGGTTTCATGAAGCTTAGATAAGGTGTTCTACCTCTAAAGAGTTCATAAAGGGTCTTGTTATGAGGTCTTGACATAACATAATACCTCCCCCCCCTCAATTCTACACATTGCAAGTGTATTACTTTTACTTCAGGCCCAAAATGTAGTAGGTAACATAGAGTAGTAACATGGTTCTAGCAGCCTCAATAGTGTCCCTATTTTTCTCTCTAGCAAAACCATTTTGTTGAGGAGTTCTAGTATACTAAATTCTCTTCATGCCTTTGCTTGTCACAAAACTCACTTATAACCTATTTTTATGAATCTGTTCCATTGTCAATCTGATTATCGTTACTTTCTTATCAACTAGATTTTCTATCTGAGTTATAAATGTCGATCCCAATGAACAGATCTTAAACTACTTAGCTTGATGTAAGGTTTAGTATCCTTGGATAAATCCAAAGGCACTAAAGACTGAAACTTTGAGTGTATGATATAAACAATGCAGAATCTAGTTTATATCACTAAGAAGAATAACAGTAAGATATGTTTGATATAGAAAATACAATCAAAAATAATTAAAGCTTCCAATATATTAATACGAACACTCTTTGATAGTGTTAGGGTTTACAACCTTGAAGCTATGACAATGACTCATTTTTGATACATCTAAAACCATAACCTAGGATCTCCTTTTTTCTCCAAGGAGTCCTTTTAAGATAAATTACAAAATCTTCTTAGATTTCTATAAAGATATTCATCATATATCTTGCTAACTTTATAATGATTACACAGAATAAGTTATACTTATCACCAACGCGTTTAACTCTTCATAAATACTAATCTTCATGCAGCAGCGTTAAGTTCTCTTCAGCAGTATTAAGTTAGTACTAACTTTTACTCTAGCAGTACTAACCAGTTAGTACTGGTAGCTATAATCTCAGCAGTACAAACTTTTTGACTTGGCAATACTAAGTTAAACCAGCAGTATAAACTTTATAGAAGCCCTTAATTCCTAACAATCCTCCCCTAAACTTGTGATTTACCTCCAAATCATCAAGTTTCTTGAATTAAACCTTTTGGCTGAGAGGATGCTTCCAAACACCTTATTGTCTTGGTTTGTTTACTAGTATGAAGATTTTCCTTAAAAGCTCATTTGCCATCTCTGAATATTCATCCACTCTTAGCTTGTTACACATCATCCAAATCATAAGTGCTCTTGTTAGTGGATAATCTTTCATAACCAGCATAAAAATATCAAGTCCTCTCTCTGTAGACACATGATGAACACCACATGTATCATAATAAATCTTTCCATTGTCAATAGATCATGCATATATCTTTGAATCTTCCATAGAGTATCATTTTCATCTGGTTCAAATAACCTTTTCAGTTCAACCCACAATTGTTTTGCTTTATCATCTGTAAGTTCTGTTGAGTGATATTTCATAAACTAGGGAGCCTAAGTTTGACTTAAATCATCCTGTCAAATTTCTTTAGCATATCATCAAAAACCTGATATACCTCTGTGTATTTCCTACTCTGATGATTTTCTAAAACTTTATAGTGTCTTCAGAGTAGACTTCCCAGTCAATGATTAGGTACTTGGTTTGCAGAGCTTCAACATTCATTCCTTCTTCTGGAACTATAATCATCAATTGTTGTAGTTGTTCTTGAGACAGTTCATCTGCTTTTGGTTCTTCATCTGATTGTTCTTGAACTAACCCTGAAGCTTCTCCAATCTTTTGTCTTTTAGCATGCTCTTCTAAACCTGAAGCTTCTCCAATCTTGTGTCTTTCTATCTGATTGTTTCTTGAACTAACCTGAAGCTTCTCCAATCTTTTGTCTTTTAGTTCTTTTTCCTTAACTCTGATCCATAGGTTCAAAAAGATTGTACCCTCCTCATGGTAGTTTCAAAGATTTATTTAACCTGCTTAAAAGAAAGTGACTTTAATTTCTTGATAGAGTAACCTCCTTCTTGGTTCTTGATGTAAGTTGACATGTAAGCCTTATGTTGAGTAGGATTCATTGGCTTGTTTCTCTTAGCTTCAGGTCTTTGTTGAGCAAATAACTTCTTACTTTGATTAAAAAGTTCCACAAGCTTTCTTGGTAAATCTTCTTCACTATAATTTTCACCTGCTTATAATTGTTGAACCAAATCTTCATCTGCTGCAACTCTACCCAATATATCATCCCATTCAGCATCTGTAAAACCCTAAGCTTCTTGATGCACTTGAGCTATTCTCTGCCTTTCTGATTCATCTAGTTCTTCTTGTATTCTCATAGCTGCTTCATAATCAAGCCTCTTTGGGTTCTTGTTCTTCATTAAACTTTGCTTCTTTGCTTCTTGTTCAACATTAAATCTAGCTTGTTCTTCCTCATGCAACTTCTGAGCTAATTCTTCATCAATACTCATTTGTATTTGAACTCTCTTTTTGATCTTCTTTGGTTGCTCAGACTCTTGCATAACAACTTTGCCTTTATCCTTTGTTGCTACTGGTGAAGGAATATGGAATTTCAACCTCTTTGTGCCAGGACCAACAGTACCTAACCAATCCACTGGCAGTACTAACTCCACCATTGCCAGTACTAATTGTTCTTCTTCTAGTATAAGTATGAATGTTTTCAACTCCCCTTCTTATACTAGCTACATCAGTAAGAACCTTAGCTGCACTGAAAACTCCTAACTGCTCTTTAGGCTGATCACTAATCATGTGTATCATCAAACACTCCCCTATATCTGCAACATGTAGAGGAACCAATAAAATTACAGCATCTAAATTCCTATCTTCTCAATCAGACTCCTCCCTTTTTTGAAGAATCCTCCCATCTTCTTCATCCATCAGAAACCAATAAATTTTTGCTCTCCTTCTAGTTCTTGTTTTGGGACCGTCTTTTCTAACTTCTTCACTTCAGGATAAGCTTGGTGTAAGCATTACCAGATACCTTTTTAGTTTGCTTTAAATCTTCCTCCAAAATTTAACTTTTGTTGACATTGGGTTTTAAAGAACAGTCATTCATTTAGTGTTTCTAACTACCCTCATCACTCCAAGTCAATGAACTCTTGGGATAGGTGAATCATGGGGCATTAGAGCAGCATGGGTTGTTTGCATAGATGGTGATGAAGTTAGTGGTTGTGAGGTGGATAGAGCACTAGTGGGTGTCTGATGGGACTCAACTGGGATTGCTGATCCTTCACCCTGTACATTCTGACCTTGAACAAGTATTTTTTGAAACAATGAATGTTACACCCCAGTATTTCACTTGGAAGCTCTTTTAATTGCTATATAGTGTGTAAGTGAGGGTAGAGCATGTTAAGTTCTTTTATGGGGTAGAAGTAATCTCTTATGCTTGTTCAAAAAAGATTTGTATAAATCTTGGATACATCAAAAACTTTGTCTTACTGTCCAAGTTTTTCACCTTAGCCTAATAATTCAAATTTGTAAAAATTAAAGGTTTTGTTGTGGCTAAGCATAATGATAGCAGTTGCTATATTGCTACTAAACTGTTCCCAAGCAGTTTTCTTATAACTTAAGCGGTGAAGGATGGTATGAATTAAAAATTTGCACTAAGAGGAAAAGTGTCCCTTTTGAAAAGTTAAGTTGTCAGAGTTGGACACATACCTTATAAAAGCAAGTTGCTTAAAAATTTTAGCATTAGGTAAAGTGCTAATACCATCAGAATCTTCTAGCTTGAGATGTCTTCTAATAGAGGCCACAGAAACAACCTTGACTTTCCCATCAATAGTAACAGTTATTTCCATCTCTTCATTCTCAGGTGTACTTGCAGAAGCAGTTTGCCAAAACTGTTCTATGAGAGAGAGAGACATAGATAGTTGGACTTTCAGTGAGGGCATACTTAATGTGACTTGTAGAGAGAAAATCAATTATTTGATGAAATCCTTCACTTCCTTCTGACTTTTGTAAGTAGGCAACCATGTTGTGCTTGTCGCAGAAATCCAAATTCGCCATTTGATGAAGAGAAGTTTGATTAGGGTTCTAGGATTTGTTAGTTTATGAGAGTGTGTGAGCTTGGCAAAGTTAATTGAGATTATGTAGAGAGCACTTAGGGTTTTGATTGAACCGAACTATAAAATTGATCTTTTTTCTCAAAGATAACTTATATGAGAAAGAAAGTTCAAGAATTATTCCAAAATTTTTAGACCCCTATAAGCGTAAGTTGTGGCGGGAAATATTCAAGGTCTATTAATTAATTAAGAAAATTCTGTTATGCCCTAAACAGTATTAACGGTAACACAGCAGTACTAATATTAGCCTACCAGTACTAAGGAATGCCTAGTAGTACTAAGTTTTTAGACTAACAATTCTAAATAATGCCTAGCAGTATTAAGTAATGTGTAGCAGTATTAACTGTTGAGACACCAGGTTTAACCTTAATTATGTTCCAAAAAGTATTTCCATCACCAATCTTGATTCTTACAAACTCTCTTTTGTTTTGTTCTTCTTAATCCCCCTTAATTCTTTTTGCTCACAAAATCACTCTTTTCTATTTGTATTCACACATCTCTTTTTCTGTTTTTCAACTCACAACATCTCTCTTTTCTTTTTGCTTACCAAATATGACAATTTTGTACAAAGTTCCATCATTTTATAGGTTTCATCTATCTCCCCATTATAAGTGTGTAACCTCATAAGAGAGGTGGATTATTAGACTGTTTAGATGTAGTCTCAAACCTAGTTTAAGCATCTACACCCCCTCCCCAATATGGTATCTTGGCACCTGGGACCTCTACCTGAATCAGTTCCTTAAGGATTTAACTCATTAAGTGTTGCCATAGATTAGGTCTTATTGTTGTTACCACTGTCCTGCTCTACATCTAAGCTAGAAATGGTAGTGGCAACCCTTTCCATTTTGTCTTCCCACTCCCCTTATAGATGTCTCATCTGCAACAAGGTTATAGGTCCACTTGATTGAGATATCTCATGGGCCTTTGGCTTTCCTTTGTTTGTGGGAGTCTTTTGTGTTATATGATGATAGACCAATGATTGGTTTCTTTATGATATAGTTAAGTAAATATGGATGTAGGTTAGGGATCAGTGGGTTGTCCTGACCCTTCATCCATATCTACTTGACATTTTAATCACTTTCATTCATTCTCAATTGACCTCCCCTCAAATAATGCTTCAGAGGTTAAGAATTTGCTCAGCAGTTGTAACTCTAATGACATCCCAGCAGTACTAACTTTGGCTCAGAAGTACTAACTTTTGCCTGACAGTACTAATTTTATGCCTAGCAGTATTAACCTTACAACTACCATTTTTAACTTCAAACCTCATCAATTCATAAACTCCAACAAATTTATAGCTTTCCAAATATTGAGTAAATCACAGTGTAGCAATCAAAAGTTAAATTGCTAACATTAAAGACTTTGTGAGAAAGATCTGCAACAATTATGAGTATGTGTGAATCTTGATCACTTGAATCATACTTCTTCTAATAGAATCTTGATGAAAATGGTGCCTAATCTCTTTGTGCTTGGTTTTAGTGTGAAACAATAGATTCTTCAAAATACAGTTTTGGTGCTTTCTTAATCAATGTAATCTTGAGTATTTATGATAGTTGATAACCTATAATTAATCATTTGATTTTGGATCCATAACACCTGTCCCGGAAAATTTGCAGCAGCAAATACTACTCTTCAGTAGTGGAGTTTGAAAACTTTAGTCTGCTTCTTTCATTGCATGAAATCAACTCTTGCTAAGAAATTGACAACCTCATGTTGTGGATTTCTATCAAGGCTAAGTCCTGCATAATCACTATGAGATAAAAGGTTCTAAGTCAAATGTTAGATTCTCTAGTGATACCAATTGGGCCAAATTAGGTTGACCTTTCATGTTATCTAAAGATCCTCTTCACAGCATGAAGTGTCATATTTTAGGAGTATAACTTGGAACAATTGCACATAGCACAACAACAAAACTTTATGTCAGGGACTATAAGCTTATTAAGTCTTCAATGATCCAATCATTGATCTGTATAAATAAACATCTACAGCTTCAGCTTCTTCATCCTTAACCAATGCCTTGTTAGGTTCCATATACAAAATGTTTAGAAGGTATATGTTGTTTGGAGGATACACGTTGTTTGGAGGGTACAATTGGTTCTAAGGGTATCCATTATTGGGAGGGTGCACACTATTCGGAAGGTATATGTTGTTTGGAGGATACACATTGTTTAGAGGGTACAAGCTGTTCGAAGGGTATCCATTGTTCAAAGGGTGCACACTATTCGGAGGGTACACATTTTTTAGAGGGTATATATTGTTTTGCGTAAGGTTTGTCCCTCCTATTGTGTTGAGTTGCTATCTTGGGTATGAGGCTTCATGTGCTGGGATTTTGTGAGCGACTGGAGCCTCTCTTGGCAACGGCATCGTCCTCCTCCTCTCCATTTCTTATAGGTGAGCAACTAAAAATGCGGGAACACCTTGTGTTATCTGTCTCTCTGACTCTCTAAGGGGTTGCAGTTGGGATCCTATTGCGTGTTACTCCTATCCATTTCTTTCAATTGTACGTCTTTAATTGATTTAGTTCCAACGAAGTTCCACACCTAAAACCTTATCTCTATTAATCACTTATACCTCATGAAGGGTTCTAGTCGCGATTAGTTTGCCAAGACAAAGGCTTCATCGACTGCTTGTGTGTGGGGGTGTACTAGGGTTACATGGTATGTAACAACTTGAGGTGATCTTTGACGTGGGATTCAAAAGTGTAGTGAGTTGTGGCCTTCTTACGGTCTCTTACTCTTCCTTATTAGGAATCACCATTGTTGACGTCATGAGTGTTGGTGACGGTGGTATTGTATCGATTTCCATTACCATGGTGTTGTGAGGGTAGAAGTATCAAAAGTAAAGAATGAAAGTGACCATATGAATCAGTATTTCGCGGGTCTCACCGGGTGTGCCACTGATCGTACAATAATTTGCACCTTCTTTATTAGAACATATTATTGAGGAATATACTTAGATACTTCAAAGCATGGAGAGTGAATATGAAATAAGACAATAAATAATAACTTGGGTTAGCACAGAGCATAGGGGTGGACCCTACAAACCAGCTCCGGTGTGAGAATCAGATATCATGGTTATGGTATGTGTTTTAGAGAGAGAAATTAGTGTGTGTGTAAGAACGTACCTTATTTGTGCAAATGAGGCGTCTATTTATAGGTAAACCCTAGGAATGACCTAGACTTTGCTACGTGTATTATTCTGATTCGATGAAGGGGAGCATAATCTTGTCAACCAATGAGAGGGCATTTGGTAAGGCTCTGATATCGTGCACATATGCAGCGGTTATGTATGAGTGGGAATAAAGGACAACCATTTATCCTTGTTGGGTCTACAAAATATTATGTTTTGTCTTTTAGCTTTGGATCCTCGGAAGCTTGAGTTTCTCGGAGGCTCGAGTCTTTATTTTAGATGAACTTTGTTGTGTATTGGCGGATTCCCTTACGGTAGCCCTCATAGGCTTTATGCCAATGAAGACTCCAAAGTGTTATGTGTGCGACATCTGAGGCTATGCTCCGGCCATGAGATGGGGTACACCATGAATAATAATTTATGTATTACTGCACCAAATTTGCTCTTTGGTAAGAAAAGTTTAGCTAGATAGCGTATATCAACTTTAAAGTAAAAAAGGGGAGGGGTGGGTGGGTGGGTGGGTTAGACTATATCTATAATGTCTATAATATATTTACCATAAATTTTTGAAAAAGCTAAATATGGAAAATTCAGTTTTTATATATGGAAATACACAATTAGTTTTAAATGCAAACGAGTTATATTAGGAAGTAAAATAAAGGTTTAAGGAAGTAATCAAAGCTTATTAGTGAAGCATATAAAAATTCAACGCAACCAGTTTTAACCCACCCCTTTACTTCACTGATTTTTCTCATTTAAAAACACACACACACTCTTTAAAAAACCTCTCATCTTTTAACAAAACACTCTCACCTTCACACACTTTATCGCTACCATAACTCCACCACCAAACTCTGCCACGGCGGAAACTAAACCACCACTGTACCTCCACCACCATCGCAACTCTTCACCATCAAGCCCACCACCAAAAGCTACACTGTCACAGAATTCTTACCACTAAAACTAACTGCTATCGAAACCTCCACATCACAAAAGGGGTTTTCAAGTTGAGTTTTTATGTGTGTGTTTTTGATAGATCTGTGTATATTATATAAGTTTTAAATGTTTTTTAAAGAGATGTGTGGGCTGTTATATGTAGATATGAGGTTTAAACGTTTTTGGCTTTTGTTGGGCCAATACAATCCCCAGTGATCTTTCACTTCGATTTGAATACAAAATATCATACGTGTTAGATAACCTTAAACAATCCAAGGCCACTGAATGAACAATCACTTAGTGAGCCACCTTCAAGTGTTCAACCTGAGTCTACAAGAAAGACTAAACCATTCAGTGAGGCGGTTCTCAATGAATGAAGTCTGTTGGGATCAAAAGACTTCATGATGATCTTGGAGTTAATACTGCTAAGGTTAGAGTTACTGCTACTAAGGATAACATACTGTTGTTAGTGATAATTAGTGAAAAATATGCTAAGTAGTTAGTATTGTCAGTTACTACTGCTAGTATATATTACTACTGCTAATGGAAGTTAAGACTACTTAGAGACTTAGAAGAAATACTACTAAGTAGTTAATACTGCTAGTATACAAGTTACTACTGTTAGTGTAACTTAGTACTGCTAGTATATGTTAGTACTGCTTGAGTAAAGTTACAACTGTTAGCATAAAGTTAGTACTGCTAGTGTAACTTAGTACTGCTGATGAAGAATGAAGAAAATATTCTAAGTAGTTACTACTGCTTGTACACAGTTAGTGCTGCTGGTATAAAAGTTAATGCTGCTGCTTACAACTGCTGAAAGATTACAACTGTTAGAAGAGTTTCTACTGTCAGAAGGATAAAGACAAGAGAAAGGATTAAGATGAAGATTGTTTATCAAGATTACTTATGGGATAAGTATGAGATATTTTTGTAAAAGATATGTATATCTTATTAATTAAAAGATTTGCAATTACCTATTAGAATTATAAAAGATTTGTAGTTATCTTGTAAAGGACTCCTTGGTGTATAAAAGGAGATCTTAGGTTATGGTTATTAACACACATTCATACGTTTTTGATATATAGCTTCAAGGTTGTAAACCCTAGTACTACACAGAGTACTTGTATTATTGATAATAATAATATTAAAGCTTTTCAGTAATATCATTGTTCATACAGTTTACTGTTTCATTAATATTCTTCTAAGTATTAAAGAGTAGATTCCGCATACTCTTTAGCATTCACAAAGTTTCTACCATAGTTGTTTTGGATCTATTCAAAGTAACTTAACCTTTACAAGTTAAGGAATTGATCTTAAGTTAGGATCAACAAGTGGTATCAGAGCTTGTTTTTTGAAACTTTGATCTAAAAGAAACTAACAAGAAGAACCCTTCATTCACAAGGAAAAAATGGAACTAGAAACTGCTCAAACCACTACTACTACAAAGTTTCCCATTCTCAAACAGGGTGAATATGATATGTGGAGGCTAAGGATTGAGCAATACTTTCAAGTACAAGACTATGCTTTATGGGATGCCATAGAGAATGGAAACTCATTCAAACTAGTACCTCAAACAACAACAAATGTTGATGGTTCCTCAACTTCACTAATACCAGGTCCTGTCACTACTGAAGAAAAGGTTCAAAAGAAGAATGACGTGAAGGCAAGAAGTATGTTACTGATGGCACTTCCTAATGAACATCTAATGACTTTTAATCTGTACAAGGATGCTCAGACTTTGTTTGCTGCTATACAAACAAGATTTGGTGGTAATGAAGCCACAAAGAAGACTCAGAAGAATCTTCTGAAGCAAATTCATGAGAACTTTAGTGCTCCAAGCACAGAGTCTCTTGACTCTATTTTTAATAGGCTTCAGAAGATTGTAAGTCAACTGGCTATCTTGGGTGAAAATATTTCACAAGAAGATCTCAATTTGAAATTTTTGAGAAGTCTGCCTTCTGAGTGGAATACTCATGTTGTGGTCTGGAGGAATAAACCTGATCTAGACACAATGAGCTTTGATGATCTCTACAACAATTTCAAGATTGTTGAACAAGAGGTTAAAGGAACTGCAAGCTCAAGCTCAAGTTCTCAGAATATGGCTTTTGTGTCATCCCCTAGCAGTACTAATGAAGTTAATACTGCTTATGGAGTTAGTACTGCTAACACTCAAGTTAGCCCTGCTAGCACTCAAGTTAGCACTGCTAGTACTCAAGTTAGTACTGCTAACTTAAGTGATGACACTGTTTATGCATTTTTGGCCAGTCAACCAAACGGGTCTCAACTTGTATATGAGGACCTTGAACAAATCCATGAAGATGACATAGAAGAGATGGATTTGAAGTGGCAGTTAGCATTGCTGAGCATGAGGACAAGAAGGTTTTTCTAGAAAACTGGTAGAAAGATCACTATCAATAGGAGTGACACAGCTGGATATGACAAGTCCAAAGTGGAGTGTTTCAACTGCCACAAGATGAGACACTTTGCAAGGGAATGCAGAGGACCTAGGAACCAAGATAGCAGAAACAGGAATCAAGACAACTTGTTGATCCCAATGAACAGATCTTAAACTCCTTAGCTTGATGTAAAGTTTAGTATCCTTGGATAAATCCAAAGGTACTAAGACTGAAACTTTGAGTGTATGATATAAACTATGCGGAATCTAGTTTATACCACTAAGAATAATAACAGTAATGAATGTTTAACACATAGGAATACAACCAAAAACAATAAGCTCTAATATATTAATACGAACACTCTTTGATAGTGTTAGGGTTTACCACCTTGAAGCTATAAATACTATGAAAGACTGATATTATGTGATCTATGCCTTAGGGTTCCTTTTATACACCAAGGAAACCTTAATGGGCTTACAAAATACGTATAATGATAATGCATATCTATTCCTAATTTAACTCATGCATATCATAATAGCAGTACTAACTATATAAGACTAGCAGCACTAACTATTAACTATACTGGCAGTACTAACAATGTACTGGCAGTACTAACTAATATAACTAATAGTACTAACAACTTAGACTGTTTTCACAAATCTTGATTAGCAGCACTAACCATCACCAACAGTATCAAGTTGAATCAGCAACACTAAGTTGTAAAAGTCCATAATTCCTAACACTCCTTACCTAAACTTGATATTCACTTCGTTAATCATCAAGTTTCTTCATTATTAACATCTTGAACACTAGGAGGATGTATCCAAACACCTCTTCATTCTTCTACCTGTGACTTGATAAACTTGAGAAGCTCAAATGCCATTGTACACTCAGCTTTAGCTTCTAGCTTCCAGTTCAACATTTTCTTCAACATTTCCTTGATGAGAGGATATCTTTTCTCTACTAACATGTTGAAGCAGGTCAAAGTACCATCCATCAGCAATGAGTAAACTCTACAATTTTCATACAGTTTCTAGCTAATCAGAGTCCAATCTTGTTGATTACTCTAAATTTCATCTTCAGCATTTGGTTCAAACATTACCTTGAGATCTCCCCAAAGCAACAAATTATAACCTTCTAGATTATTGTCTTCATACCTTTTCATCACCAATCTGTGCAAATCCATTAAGTCTTGTCTATCAAATCCCCTCAGCATACTAGAGAAGGTTTTGTGATAACTAGTATTCCTATCCGTTCTAATTATCTTATAAACATGAATATCCTCCATATCAACACTTCCTAAGTTATGAGATTCCCAATCAACTATAGGATACCTAACAGACAAAATCTCTGGATCCACAGTCTTATCTTCATCTAGAACAACTGCTAACCACATTCTCAACTCTTCCTTTTCTTGCTCATAGTCTACTGCTGCTTCTTCATTACTTTTTGCAGATTCTTGTTCTTTTATCACCTTAGATTTCTTGGGTGACTTTTGCTTACTAGTTGAATCTGCAATTCTCTTTATCCTTTTGTCAGCTTTCTTTGTATTGCTACCATCTTCTTCAGAATCTATAGGCTTAAAGTCATTAATCCAATTATGCTCCTTTTGGTATAGCTTCTGAAGTTCTTCTAAAGTCTTATGCTTCAGTTGTTGATGAGTGTACTTACCCATATGTTTGAGATAAGTAATCATTTTATTCCTGACTTGAGCTCTTGTAGGTGGTTTGTTCCTTATTGCCTCTGCTCTTTCTGCTACCAAATGTTTCTTTCTTATTTCAAAGTATTCTGCTAACAATGTGGCCCTTTCTTCAATTGTGTATTTTTCTTGCTCTTCATGTGTCAGTCTTACAGCTAGTTCATGATCAGCATCCATTCTGGGTTGAATTGCATCAAACTCTTTAGCCAAAGCAGCATTAGTAGCCTCTTCTTGCTTTTATTTTTTCTTAAATGTGCTCGTCCAACTCTGCAACTCTTCCCTCATGTAATCTTTGAGCCTCTGCATCACTTTCAATTTGAGCTAATCCTTGATCCCTTCTTTTTACTTTCTCTGGTTTCACAAATTCTTCTTTAACCAGTACACCTTTACCTTTGTCTGTTGGATCAATAGTTGGAAGAGGTTGCAGTGTAGTTATTAATCTGATAGGTCTAGGAGAATCTTCTACATCTTTAATAGCAACTCGTTTCTCCTTAGCTTTCTATTCCTTCATATTTATCAAAGTCTGAGCAATGGTAAGATCTTCATCTATAAATGTAGTTGCAGCAGTTGTTGGAGGTGTTCTAGGTTCAGCAGTACTAATAGCTACACCATCAGTAGTAACTGGTGCACTAACAGCACTAATTCCAGTGGTAGCAGTATGAACTGTCTCTCCTTCAACATATTCCATGTCATCATCAAGTACATCAAAGTCACTATCTTGGAACATTAACTTTGTCTTGTCACTTTCCCTCCCCTGTTTGGATGCATCCTCCTCATCCAAATCATCATCAGAAGACTCAACCTGCCTGTATATCCTCCTTCTTGGGTGTGAGATGCTTGAATTCCTCTTTCTTTCTAATTTCTTGACTTTTTGATTTAGTTTGAGGATCTCTACAGCTTGTGCATCCTTCTCTTTCTCCAAGTCAAGCACCTGTTTTGACAATTTTGTACATATAGCCATTAATTCTTTCAGTTTCAGCCTACCCTCATCACTTCCAGGTGTGTAACCTCCTGTGAGAGGTAAATCATGGGGTGTAGGTGGTACAATGTCCATCAATTCAAAAGTATGTTCCATGCTGCCCTCCCCACTTCCAGATGTGTGACCTTCTGAGAGAGGTGGTTCATTAGGCTTTTCAAGCACTCTCTCAGACCTATTCTGAGCAAGAGCAACCCCCATGGTTTCTTGGAGCCTGGGACTGCCACCTGTATCCATTCCCTGAGGAATGTCAACATTATGCATTGTCGTGGTCTGGGTCATAATTATGTTATCACTGTCCTGTGCTGTAACTAAGCTAGCATCAGTAGTGATAGCCCTTTCCACACTGTCACCCCCTCCTTATGGACAACCTCATCTGCTCCATGGTCTATAGGCACACTAGTCTGAGGTAACTCAGTGACCTTTTTGGCTCTTCTATGTGTTTGAGTCTTTCGTTGTTTTCTTCGATATGTAGATGGAGATGGGAGTATTTGCTCAATGTGAGCTTCAGTTTGAAGTTTATGGGAAACTGTTGGAGGTGTTTCAGTTTGAAGTGATTCAGTTTGAGGTTCTGAAACATCTGGTTGTGAGGTAGAGGGTGTGGGTTAGGGTTCAGGGGGTATTGTTGAACCTTCACCCTTAGGTGCTTGGTTTTGCACCAACATGGAGTCAAAAAGTGGAGTAACTTTTCTTGAAAAAAATTTACTTTTCCTTGTACTCGTTCTGCTGTGGGTTGCCCTGTACATAAAATAAGAGAATTAGACTCTTTTGGGGATCCAAGCCATTATAGACTTGGATCTGCCTCGCATCAATGTAAGAATATTTCTTAAAAGTATTTGATGCACTACTATTTTTGGCTTTCTAAACCCATCATGCTGAGGCCTTAACACCATTAACCCCTTTTCTCTTGTTTTTACTTACTACTACTCTATCCCTAGTAGTAGTATCTTTTACCCTGACAATATTAACCTTTTTATTGAAAATACTATTTTTGTATTCTGAATACTTGTTAAATGGCCTTGTGACTTGTGAATATCCCTTTTTATAAGCATTTGATATTGGTCTAGGATGATTCACAGTTGGTTTTGAGCCAGCAGTATTAACTGGTCTGACAGCAGTATTAACACTTGCACCAGCAGTATTAATTTTGCCAGACTTGGTTAATACTGCTTGTGGAACAAATCTTCTATTAGGGTGAGGGTGAGTCATTTTATTAGCAAAGTTCTTGTGATTCACCCTACTTGAGTTGTTCCACACTGGTCTTATAACCTTTTTATCACACACATAATGAAGATGCTCAAAACTACCACAAACAAAACAAGCTTTATTAATCATTTTAAAGTCACTTCCTAGTCTTTGGGACATAAGATTGTTCCAGTTTCTTTGTTTCCCTCTGGGATAGTGTTTATTTTATTTAGGTGTTTCTACCTTCTCTATTGTTTCCTTGGCAGACTTAACAAGTTTTATCTTTTCAGTGCTAGGTCTAACAGTTTTATCCTTAACATTAGGTATAAATTCTACCTCACTTTCATCATCAGAATTCCAATCCTCAATGATTGGAGATCTAAAGCTGTTCTTCCTAACAGTTTTAGGTTCTACTACATCACCATTATTTTTTTTCACAAAAACACCTCATGATTTGACTCAATTTTCTTAACATTACTAGGTGTAACAACAGTAATAACATCTATATTCTCACTTTCAACTATTTCATCCATAAACGTTAGATCAGGTTTGAAGGGAATGAAGTTCCCTGTAAAAGGTGGGGGAACTGCATGATATCCCTTATCAGATCTGGACTTATTATTCTCCTGATTTTCTAACATCTCAGATGAATTCACAAAGCTTTCTACTGCAGGAGAAGCTGCAGTAGAAGAAGCTGCATTATATCCTAGTCTAGTTTTAAACTTGTCAATAACTTGACTTTCTAGCAAATTATTCAAAGATTTAGATGAATTTTGAAACTTCTCTAATGTTAGTTTTAACTCATCTCTCTCTTTTTCTGCTTTTTCTAATTTCTTTTTGTTTTCAACTAAAGCATTATCTCTTAGTTTAACTTCAAGGTTTAAAACATTAATGCTTTCTTCAAACACAACCTTATTTTTCTTATAGTGAGCTAGTCTAGCTTCTACTGATTCTAAACCTGCTTTATAAGATACTAAATTAAATTGAGACCTTTTGTAATCTGAAGACAAACTATCATATTGTTCTTTGAGAGTAGCATAAGCTTTTACACATGATTTAGAACAAGAATCTACCTCAGAATCTGAACTAGAAGAACTTCCTAAAGATGTATGTGCCATCAATGCAAAGTTTATAGATGCTCTCTTCAGCTTGGTAGCCAGTTCATACCCACCAATTCCATCTTGAGCAACCAAGGCATTTTCAGTAAGAGTTTCCACTATCGCAGTTCTATTATTCTCTCTTTGTCTGTTTTCCTGATTTCTAGGAGCTCTACATTCTCTTACAAAGTGACAATTTTTATGACAATTGTAGCACTCCACTTTAGACCTGTCAAAACCAACTCTTTGACCATTTACATCCGACTTCCTGCCTGTCCTTTGGATGAATCTCCTAGCTCTAATTGTCAGCATGGCTATTTCCTATTGTAAATCCATTTCTTCTAAGTGATCAGGATCAATTTGTTCTAGATCCTCTCGTGCAAGTTGAGGAGAATTTGGCTGACTAGCTAGGAAAGCACATATCATAGCATCACTAAGGTTATCTCCAATTGTAGGATTACATTGAGTATAAGCAGCACTAACTCCATAAGCAGTGTTATCTGCTTCATTTGTGCTGCTATTGCTGTTAGTGTTGTTGGAGGACATAAAAGCCACAATTTATAGATTTTGACTTGTACTTGATGATCTTGCAAGTTCAGGTTCATATATCTTTAAGTTGTTGTAGAAGTCATCCAAACTGATGGTTTCTATTTCCTCTTTGTTCCTCCAGATCAAAGCATGAGTCTTCCATTCAGATGGAAGACTTCTTAACAGTTTTAAGTTCATGTCCTCTTGTGTAATAACTTCGCCTTGAATCTCCAACTGACTAATAAGTTTTTGCAACCTATCAAAAGTTTGATCCATTGTTTTTTAACTTCATCATGTAAAGTTCTCATATTGTTGCTTAAGTAGAGTTCTCTAAACTTTCTTGGATTCCTTGTTTCCTCCATACCTCTTCTCTATGGCTTCCATGAGCAATTTTGCATCCTTATATGTTAGGAACTTCAGTTGATCCTTATTTGGGAGTGCCATCAACAGAGTTCCTCTAGCTTTCATCTCATTCCTTCTGTCCTCATTTTATTCTGTAGTAGTAGGTTCATATTCCTGCTCAGTTTCTCCAACAGTTCTCTTCAGCACTTTGTTACCATTCAGAATTACTTCCCAGAGGGAGTAATCAGTCATGAGAAAGTATTGTTCTATCCTCATTAACCAGATATCATATTCTACTGGGTTGGGGATAGGGAGTCTTGGAGTCAGAGTTGTAGAAGTAGTTCCTGCCTCCATTTTATCACAGAGAATTAGATCTAGTATGAGTTGTTTGTTTCTTCTTATTCAAAGCTTCACAACAAGCTCTGATACCACTTGTTGATCCCAATGAATAGATCTTAAACTCCTTAGCTTGATGTAAGGTTTAGTATCCTTGAATAAATCTAAAGGTACTAAGACTGAAACTTTGAGTGTATGATATAAACTATGCGGAATCTAGTTTGTACCACTAAGAAGAATAAAGAAACAGTAAAACAATCAAAGACAAACAGTTTATCAAACTTTCAGCCTCAATATATTAAATACGAATACTCAAAAGTATTAGGGTTACAAAAAACCTTGAAGCTATAACAATGACTTGTTTTGGTACCTTTTAATTCTATACCATAGGACCTCCTTTTATACACTAAGGAGTCCTACAAGGCTTACAATACTTTCCTAAGTTATCATGATCTTTTAAACAAATAACTTATACATATATTTTACAAAAATAACTCAATACTTATCTTCATAAGTATTCTTTTTCTCCAATCAATCCTTATCACTTTACTTGTCTTTATCCTTCTAATAGTAGTAACTCTTCTAACAGTTGTAATCTAGCACATAACTTTGTACGGGGGGGGTGGACTGGGACGGGAGGGATCCAGCAGTACTAATAAACATAAGCAGTAGTAACTTTAGTACTAGCAGTACTAATATATACTAACAGTAGTAACTGTGTACTAGCAGTCTTAACTTTACTATTAGCAGCACTAACTACTTAGCATATATTCCAATAAGATCACTAACAGTACTAACATTGTATTGATAGTATTAACTTTCCACTAACAGTCTTAACTACTTAGAGTATTTGCTTAACAGCAGTAACATTCACCTGGACAATGTAATGACTTCAATACATGTAAGTCTTCTTTCTTTAATTTGAATAGCTTTACTGGTAGATACAATGAGACGGTTAAGGATATTGAAGTAAGGTTCCTTTTTGGTTCGTATAACCCTACTAGTAATGAAGTCATTATTTACTGAGGTTATTGAGTTGATCTATGTTACTAGTGGTTCATAGGTAAAACAGAAGTAAGGTATGGTTAATATTACTGGTTATATGTTTCTGCTGCCAAGAGATTAAAGAGAACAGTAGTAACTATTTTATGTTGGTCGAATACTACTTACTACTGCTCGAGTTATTGTTTATACTGCCCTTGTAACAATAGTACTGCTTGTTTGATTTTACTACTTTCAAGCATTGGGCCTAACGGATATTACTACTGCTTGGGCTCGACCAATGATTAGTACTATCAGTTTCTACTTAGTGCTGCTTATTATGTTCGTTAATACTGCTGAGGATGATAAAAGCAGGTTAATACTGCTAGCTTTTGGTTTATACTACTAGAGTATTACATTTGTACAGCCAACATTACAAATTGTATATGCTGTTTAGCTCGTGGATTACTACTGCTTGTTGTGTTTTAATACTGTCAAGGTGTGTTATGACTGTCAAAGGAAAGTTTATGCAGTTTTGGATTCGAACAGTAGTAACACGAAGTTTAAACTGTTAGTTCTATTTGATATACTGTTTATACTGCTAGTTTGGTCCGACATCGGTTGACAAAGCATGTTTTTGGTTATCGACTGATTTATGTTTTTGGACAACACACACAGGAAATTTTGGTGAAATGGTTTCATGTTTTATAAAAGTTACAAATCACATATTGGATATAGTTGGAAAATTGGTTACGAGAAGGTGTATTTATCCCCTATTTTACATTTGAAGTAGAGTTTTCACGGTGTGCGTGTACTTATCATATCTTAAAAGCTAGTAACTTTAAAGATAACTTTTTCGTGATAATAACCGTCATGACAAAGACATGACGAATCTAGCGAAAGGTGAGTGATTATCCTTATGTGTGCTCCAATGCTCACATTTCTATCACTTTGGTTATGTGTCTCATAGAAGATGAGGATTTTGTCAAGAGATTGCGGTCTACTTATATTTCACAGATTTATTTATAAGTTCGACGTCACATGGATAGTACAAGATATAAGACACAAGTTTGGGTTATTCTACTTCAGCATCAAGTTCATTATACTTAGTCTTCTTCATTAGTAATCATTACATAGAGCCTACAGAATTGAAGATTCAAAAGAGATGGTTAACATATGGGTTTCAGGGGAAGCTTAATGTTAAAATGTTTAACCCTTTACATGCATCATTAAGGTGAAGGTTTTTAGTACTGCTAGTCATTATTACTGCTGCTAGTGTGAGTTTCTACTACTCAAGTTCATTTTTCTTATTGTTCTTAATGGTGGGTAATTTGAGAAGTTAGAAGGCTTGGATTAGAAGTGTGATATTGGTTTGTAGTGGTCAAGATCAAAGTTGCTTATATTCATATGTCCCCTATTGGATTATGAAATCCAGTTTTTGAAGATAATATGAATGATTTGAGAATAATGAATGGACACACTGATTAAATATAACTAAAAATTAATTAAATAAAACCAAATTTTATCTACGGGAAACAATTATAGTAAATGGGATCTTTAAAAACTAAGGGAAACAAAATTAGTTATAGGGAAATTCCTAAAAATTAAATTATACTAAAATACGGGGGAACAGAATCAGGTATCGGAAACCTAAATACTAAAATTACGAAAATAAATGCCAAATTAAATTAAAAAATCAAAAATTAAATTCTATAAACTTAATTTGTAAAAATAAGAAAACTAGAACTAAAACGAGGTACGTTTGAATGTAAAACGAAAAGAAACGGTAAAACGCACTCGACAAAACGGGTCTAAAACTGAAATTTAAGAAAAATTAAGCTTATACTAAATTTTATATTTTTCCTAGACACTAAATGACAAAAGAAAATTTTATAAAAAAGAAAAATATTTTTTATTAATTTTTGGATTTTTTATGAATTTTTAAAGATTAAAAACTAGTTAAAACTAAGAAAATAGAAAAAGACAAAAAATAAAAGTTATAAAAATTCTGAAAAAATAAAATTAAATAAAGAAAAAGTTAACAATTCTAAAAATATAAAAATGCCCAAAAGTTACTGTTTATAATTAAAGTAATTAAACTAATTAAAATTTAAACCTAATTTAATTAATTAAATTAAATAAACTAACTAAAGCTAACTGTTGTTAAAACAAAAGGACTAACAGTGAAAGGACATAAGGACTAACTGGGAAACAACAATAAAACAAAAGGACTAACAATTATAACTATAAAAGAGAAAATTACACAACCAGTCCCTGAAGTGGACCCCGATTACAAATTAAGTCCAAAGTGCTTATTATCAAAAAGCCAAAGAAGCAAAGTTGTAAAGGGGCTTGAGGGGAGCAATTTTCATAATAAGCACTTATCCTCAATCTAACTGAATAAGCTAGAAAAGTAGCTTTTTGAAGCTGCAGAAGCTAAATAAGCTTATGAGCTTATTTTACTTGGCTTTTTGGGATTTAAGCCAACAAATAAGCTAGAAACTAGGGGGACAGATAAATAGGGAAGGGGAGTCCTAAAATTAAACTATGGAAATCTAATAAGCCCTAAAATAAGCTGGGGAAGTACTTAAGTTATGTTAACAGCTTATTATAAAACAGAAAAATGGGGACTTTAAGGCCTAAATAAGCTAAACTAAAGGGGGAAATAAGCTACAAGATTTTGGGGAATTAAAGGACTAGTAATAAGCTATAACTAAAAGCTAAAAGATCCTAAGGCTTATTATCTAAATTAGCTAGAAAAGTGGGCTGAAAATGGTGCTCAGCACCAGGGTAAATACAACAGTGAACAAGGGGTCTCTTTTGAGCTTATGCAATAAGCTCTAAAGAGCTTATTAGCCAAAACCAAGCACAAACAGATTTAAAAGGGTGACTAATAAGCTTATATTCAAAATATGAGGCCCTAAAAAACAATAAAAGCTGCTGAATATGGGGCTTAAAGTCAGCTGTTTTCAAAGATCATGCATACATCCCTTTTGACTCATACTTGGTCAAACCAAAAGGGACAGAACAAGGGGTGGTTTTTTTTTGCTAGAAACAACAACAACAAGCACACAAATAGTGTGCTTAAGCTGCATAAGCAGCTTGACCCCTTAAGCTCAATTTTGCTTATTCAAATTTTGACAGAACATAAAAAACACTTAAAACTTTATTTTAAAACTAAAAGTGGTAATTAAAGTGGCTTGATTAACCCCACACACTCAGCCAAAGTTGGCTGAGTGAGCTTGACCCACAACAACACCCATTTGACCCATTTTCAGGTTAAACCAAACACTCCCTTATTTATATAAAAAGGCTTTTAAACTGATTTTGGGTAAAAGAGGGCACAGATAATTGATTACAAGTGAAATTTAATGACTTTTAACACATATTTAATCAATCTAAACAGAATTTAAACAACTTGAATTATACTTGAAATTTCGGCAATAGCAATCTCACAAACACTTTTAAATTAAATAAAAACTGAGAGTAGTACAACAAAAGCTTTAAATAAACTGAAGACAATAATTGTACACATAGCCATTAATTCTTTTAGTTTCAGTCTATCTCATCACTTCCAGGTGTGTAACCTCCTGAGAGAGGTGAATAATGGGGTGTAGGTGGTACAATATCCATCAATTTAAAAGTATGTTCCATGCTGCCTTCTCTACTTCCAGATGTGTGACCTTCTGGAAGAGGTGGTTCATTGGGCCTTTCAAGCACTCTCTCAGACCTAGTCTGAGCAAGAGCACCCCCATGGTTTCTTGGCGCCTGGGACTGCCACCTGTATTCATTCCCTGAGGAATGTTAACATTAGGCATTGCCGTGGTCTGGGTCCTAATTATGTTATCACTGTCCTGTGCTGCAACTAAGCTAGGATCAGTAGTGATAACCCTTTCCACTCTATCACCCCCTCCTTATGGACAGCCTCATCTGCTCCAAGGTCTAAAGGCACACAAGTCTGGGGTAACTCAGTAACCTTTTTAGCTCTCCTATGTTTTTGTGTCTTTCTGTGTTTTCTTTAATATACAGATGGAGATAGGAGTATATGCTCAATGTTAGCTTCAGTATGAGATTCATGGGAAACTGTTGGAGGTGTTTCAGTTTGAAGTAGTTCAGTTTGAGGTTCTGAAACATTTGGTTATGAGGTAGAGGGTATGGGTTGGGGTTCAGGGGGTATTGCTGAACCTTCACCCTCAGGTGCATGGTTTTGCACCAACATGGAGTCAAAAAGTGGAGTAACTTTTCCTGAAAAACCTTTACTTTGCCTTGCCATATTTAAGAAAACCTTTTTAGTATGGCATGGTGTATCATAAGTATCATTAAAAGGTTCTGGTAAATCCTTAAGCTGGTTATTCAAAAAGAGTTGTAAAAACCTTGGATACATTAAAAACTTCTTTGGATCCAAGTTCCTTAACATACCATCAAAAATCAATTTAGAAAAATTAAATTTTTGACCCTTTGCCAAACATATAACTGCTGAAGCCAAATTAGTTGAAAACTCATTCCAGCCAGTTGATTTTGAACTTATACAATGAAGGATGGTATGTATTAGGAATTTCCATTGTGGAGAGAATGAACCTTTTTGAAAAGTAAGTTTTGTTGAAAGTTGTTCATACCCCATCAATGCAAGGTTTTCAAAAATTTCATCATTTGTGAGGCAAGTAATACCATCCTCATCATCAAAGAGAAGATCATTCCTCACTGATGATTCTGATATTACTACTGCCTTGCCATCAACTATGGCATGTATTTGCTTCACTGAATTGACTGTTTTGGAAGTGGCAGTATTCCAAAACTGTTCAATATAAGAAGCATAGATAGTGGGACTTACAGTGAGAGCATAGTTGATCGAACATGTAGAGAGGAAGTCCACTATCTGATGAAATTCTGCATTCTCATCACTCTTTTCCAAATACGCGACCATGTTGTGTTGGTTTACAAAAGCAAGATCAACCATGAATAATTAAATTTTGTCGGTGTGAAAATCGATTAGGGTTTGATGAATTATGAGCAATTGGTATTTGTGAAAGATATTATTTGATTAATAGGCTTATATAAGCAAGAGGAAAGTAGCCGTTAATTTGTCAAAAATTACCCCTGAATAGTATTTAGTAACGGTAACTTTTAGCAGCACTAAGTTAGGCTAGCAGTACTAAGTTTGTACTAGCAGTACTAACTTTCGCACTTATAGTTTTTGGCAAACTACCAGCCATCAACGGATTTGAGAATTCTTTACCAGTCGCCGTTTGCCCTGGAATAACCAATTCTTTCTTGTCTATTAGACATGGTTAGTGGTGCAAATGGAAACTGGTTTTTTTAAAAACCGGTACAAAAAACCGGAACCGGTTTTTAAAAAAACCGGAACCGGTTTTTAAAAAAACCGGTTTTTTTTTAACCGAACCGGTTAGACCGGTTTTCGGGTTTAGTAAGCTACCGGTTTTAAACCCGGTTTTTTAAAATAACCGGTTTTTTTATTTATTTATTTTTTTAAAAATTTTAAATTTTTTTTATAACCGTTTTAAAAAAAAAATTGGTTTTAACCGGTTAAAAAAACCGATCAACACTCCATGTTTAAATAGCCGTTACAAATTTTTTTAAAAAAAATGGTTTTTTCGGTTTTTTAAAAAAAAATCCCAACGGCTAGTAGCCGAAGCTCGACATACTTGAGTACACTAATATGTTTTCGGGTGATGGCTATGCCGAAGCTCGAAATGTATTAGTATTTATATATAACTATACAAACCAACCAAATTTTTGCCTCTATTCATCACAAGCACACTAGAAATTACTAGATAGACATGTGAGAATTCATGAGGATCCATATTTATGCATAAACCATGAATAAAAGTTAAAAACTGTTATCTAAACAAATAAACCTCCCCTCAAACAATACTTCAGAGATTAAGTAATCCAATGCTAGCAATCAAAAAGTTAAACCTACTAACATCAAAAGCCTTTGTGAGAAGATCTGCAACATTGTGGTCTGTGTGAATCTTGATCACTTGAATCAACTTCTTCTCATAAGAATCTTTGATGAAATGGTGCCTTATCTCAATGTGCTTGGTTTTAGAATGAAACACTGGATTCTTCACAATACAAATGGTGCTTTCATTATCAATGTAAATCTTGGTGTTCATGAAATTAAACCCATAATCAAGCATTTGATTTTGGTATCATAAACTACTGTCCTATCAGTCATTTAGCAGCAAGTAACAACTCTGCTTCAGTAGTAGAATTGTGCTAATATAGCTGCTGCTTAAATTGCCATAAAATCAACTTTGCCAAGAATTTTATCAACCTCCTGTGTGGATTTATATAAGGCTAGCTCAGATAAATCTATATCAAAAAAGGCTTCCATAGTCAAATGTGTGAATCTTTAGGATACCAAAGGCCCAATTTAGGTTAACCTTTCAAGTATCTAAAAATTCTCTTCACAACATGAATATGTGAAGTCTTTGGTGTAACTTTGAACCTTGCACAAGCACAAACAGCAAACATTATGTTAGGCATAGAAGCTATTAAGTACGTCAATGACGCAATCATTGATCTATATAATGTACCATCAACTCATTCTTAGCATCTTCATCCTTGATCAATGCCTTGTTAGTCTCTGTTGGGTGCTTGTTGTCTTCACATTGATAAAATCATACTTTTTTAATATATTAACCACATATTTGTCTTGGCTAATGAAGATTCCATCCTTCTTCTGTTGTACCTGTAATCCTAAGAAGAAAGTGAGCTCCCCCATAGAACTCATTTGGACATTTTCTATGTGCATATTCTGCTCAACCTCATCCAATAAAGACCTTCTTTGTAGACCCAAAGATGATATCATCAAACATACACTGGACTAACAAGTTATCGCTTTCATCCTTCGTGATGACAAAGTTTATCTATATGTGCTTTCTAATCCATTTATACTTAAGTAGGTTAGGACAAGGTCTCAAACAGGCTCTAGGAGCTTGATTGTAAGACCATATAAAGCTTTTTCCAACTTAGAAACCTTATCAGGGTATGTGGATCTTCTAAAACCAGGTGGTTGAGCACCACATAACACCTCCCTCTTTATTAGTAATATAATAAGGCACTCTTCACATCCATCTGGGAAAAATACATTCGAAACTCTATCCATTCATATATTTTGCATTGAGTATCATATAACATAAGAAGAAATAATTAAGGTCAAAGTTGAAGAAAAAAGACTTTAAAAAGTCAAAAATGGACACTTAATATGGGACGGAGGGAGTATCTCTTAATCTAAAAAGCCAAAAATAGTAATTTCTTTTTCTAAAATTTTCTTTTGTCCTATCTTAGGTTAAGAAATTTAGTTTACATTTTTAGGAGTTAATTTTAGTTTATTTGCTTATTAGTCGCGTTTTATTTGTTTTCCGTATTTGTTTAAATTGCTTAAATTGCCTTTAATTGTTAAATTTTTAATTGTTGCTTTTTATTTAGTAGATATAGATTATCAAAAATATCTTTGCTTTATTCAAATCAGAATCCAAGCTTAAACGAGGTTTCAATTTCACTAGTCGTTGGGGAAACGACCCGGGTGATCATACTTACCCGGTTAAATATACGTATTATATATTATATTATATATATTTTTGGAGAGTGAATTTTATCAAGGGTAACTTGGTAATTTTCTTAAATACTCTTCTAAAGTATAATATTTTATATATATTTTACGTGTGTTAAAACTGCTATCAATACACTCTCAAACCTAGTTTGAGCAATAGTATCCCCCATGGTTTCTTGGCACCTGGGACCACCACTTGAATTAGTTCCTTGGGAACTAGATTCATTAGGTGTTGCCTTGGATTGGGTCTTATTTATGTTACCACTGTCCTGCTCTGCTTCTAAGCTAGAAGCAGTAGTGGCAGCCCTCACCAAACTATCACACAACTCCTTATGGACAGCCTCATCTGCAACATTTTCAATAGGATCACTAGACTGAGGTACATGAGTGTCCTTTCTAGGCTTCCTAGGTTTTTGTGTCATTTGAGGTTGAGTTGATAGTTGAATAATGGTAGGTGTGTGATGGGGATCAGTTGGAATTGCTGAACCTTCACCCAATTATGATTGGTTTTGTACCACTATTCTTGGAAATAAAGGTGTTACTCTACCAGAAAAACCTTTGCCTACCCTTCTTATATTTGCAAAAATCTTTTTAGTGTGAGAGGGTGCAATATAAATGCTCTTATGAGTTGACAGATCATCAAGTTATTGTTCCAAAAACACTTGTACAAACCTTGGATACATTAAAAATTTGCCAGACAAATTATCCAAGTTTCTAATCATACTTTCAAAAATGAATTTTGAAAAGTTGAATTTCTGATTTGTAGCTAAGCAGATAATGGTAGATGCCATAGTACTACTAAACCCATTCCATGCAGTAGTCTTTGGACTTAGACATTGTAAAATAGTATTGTAACACCCCCATTTTTATTATATCAGCGAAAGGGTCATTTGGGGTGCTATGTCTTAATACAATAACTCAAGCATAGAAAACGACTCAAAAACAGACGTTTTTAAATATAACCATTCGAAATAAATAGTATCACAACATAGGTCCCAAATATTTTTATAAACAATACATCATTTTCAAATGTTTTCTTTGAATGATTTTCTTTAAATGGGCCTTCAAAATATTTATTTCATTAGCTTCTCCAAAATCTTCATCACCGAATTACCTTTAAGGACCTGAGATAAAACATGCTAAAAAGTCAACAATAATGTTGAGTGAATCCATAGAGTTTATATATATATAATAAATTCCGAACACAAGTATCATTTCTCAAAACCATCAAGACATAACGATGTGGATCAGACAAAGTTATAGGGGGATTATTATAAGTCTCATGACATTGAACGTTACCATCTAAAAAGAATGCCCACTATACACCCTCGCTATGAGTGCATATTACTCTCTATACAACGCATCCGTAGTGTCATTTTCCCGACACGAGACGATAGCCAGTCGTCACGGATTGGAGGTGGCAACCTCCAAATAGTACTATTTCATGTATAAGCGTCTACCATTACCCGGTAGTTAACAATTCATGATTTCCGCGGGTCTTTTATCTAGCGAGTTAAGCTAACTTATAATAATCAAGGCTACTAGCATACATTCGGGTCCCTTGTGTTCTATTTTTAAAAACAAGCATGTTATCCCCCTCGCGGGTTTATAAAACAATTAAAGTATTAAAATGAGAGGCTATGAACTCACTAGTGATGTCGGAAGAGAATAGCGATATGAATAAGAACTTCGGGAGTAGGCGCGTCAATCAACCAAGACCTATACAAATTGTAACGGGTCTTAGGTTTCTAGTCGATAAAAATTAATGATAATTTCATAAATTAAATAAGTATATGTATACATGTAGTTTATATGATGATCTTGCTCTTGAAATATGATTATTTCACACTTTAATGTTTTTTAGGTTTTTAACTTGTTTTATTATTAGCCCATTTTTACTCATATTACTCAAATTTGTCCAAAAATCCTAATAGACCTATTTAGCAAGCCCATTAAGTTATTATATTCATATTATCACTCAAGGACCAGGTCCTAGCCCATTAGTTAGGCCCAAGTGGGTTGGACCTGAAGTCAAGTCCAATAAGTCCTTTTTAGTACATTGGGCCTAGTGGTCCAATAAGGCCTTATGGCCCATTTAAGCTTATAAATGACCCTTGTTACAAAATTTTGGGTTCTCGAGGTCGGGATACTTTTATTATCAGTATGTTAGCATTTTAAAACTCCCAAGAAGTGGGTCCTACCACCTCGGGTTTTAGTTACAAAAATCGCTTTACATAGTATAGTGTTCGGGTAGTAGTAAATTTTGTATACTTTTATGTTTACGAAAATAGTCATAATTTATAAACCGTAAATGGTATAATTGATATATTTATATGCTTGGATTCATGATTAAGTGTACTTTACAGATTCAAAGTCATTTTTATACCTCTTTTAATATTACTTATACATATGGGTATATTACTACATAATGGTCAAGTTACTAATTAGGACTGAAATTTCACTTTTACCGTTTTTAACGCCATTTACAAACCGTAAATAATTGGGTGACTATCCAATTAATTCATAATCTATATGATTTTATCTAAGTCCCATAGTAATCACTTTTTAACCAATTCAGATCGTAAATATGACTTTTTACACAATCTGTACAGCAATATCAGAATCAACTATTTTAGTGTTTTGATTATATCTCACTCAATATTCACTTTATAGAGGTGATCCAAATTGCCAAGTGTTCACAAAAGGATTATCTACAACCTAATGTAATACAACCTAGGTAAATAAATCTAACCATTAACCCACCCAAAATCCAAAACTTTTTTTAACACCAGCCCTAAAGATTCAGATGATTCTAAGCAAGTTTTAATAATAGAATTAGGTCCATTCTTACATCGATCTATTGCAATGCGATTAACCTTTCACCTCTCGATCATCATTAATATCATACAATGATACTACACAGAAAAGCGAAATCAAAAATATAATGATAACAAAACTTATAAAGTTTTACCACAAGAAAATGATGATGATGATCAACAATAACAACAAGACTTGATGTAGACTTCAAATCCAAGCTTAGTCTTTACTCCAAAAACACTTTGACCATCATTTTCTCTAACCAAATAGCTTTTATAAAACCCAATTAACTTCAGCCCCTAAAGTGTACAAAATCCTTCTTGAAAACCCTTTAAATCACTCCCAAAATACAAGAAACACACTAGGTAGTCATATTCACTAGTGTTCTTATTATTTGATCTTCAAAAATTTATGGAATGGGTGTTTGTGGTGGCTTAATGGGACGGCAAGGAGGAGAGAAACAAGAGAGGAGATGAAGTTTTTTTTTGAATAAAATGAGATGGAGTGTGGTGCTAGCTCTTTATAAAACCTATGCATGCATTACATGCATTTTGGAAGAGATGTATTGACACATGGTTGAACCATGTGGTTCTTCTTGTGCCGCCCCACATGGGTGTGTTTTTAGTGGGATGAGTTTAAAAACTTGTCCCACATTTTGTAAATGCGGGTATTATCAAAGTCCGATATTTAAAAAGGTACGATTTGTAGTCGTTTTTCGTAAAAAGTAAAAATAGTACGAGACACGAAAAATAAAAACGAATGTAATAAAAATATTTCTACGGAAATTCGATAACATAAACGTCGATACTTAACGTAGGATTCTCCGGTTCTTCGTTGACGTTACTCAATTTGCAAACGTAAACCCTAATTTCTTCCGGTTAATAGTGAGTTCACATCTCAACATAAAAATGAAAATTATATTTAATACTCGAGAATAAAATAACACCTGAATGAAATGATTCACGCATTCCCCCTAAGAAAGGGATCTTCTTCCTCGAAGATCAATTCATCTTGTCGCCCGCTTCTTATTAAAATCAAAGAGATATGGGTATTTCTTCCGCATCTGGTCCTCCCGTTCCCAAGTATACTCCGGTCCACGACTCTAGTTCCATCGAACTTTAACTACAGAATCGCTTTGCTTAAGTTGTTTCACTTCTCTATCCATGATTTTATGGGTTCTTCAATGAAATACAACTTCTCATCGATCCTTACTTCGTCGAGTCGGATGATAAGTTCTTCATCCGATAAACATTTCTTCAAGTGTTAATCATTTAAATGTATTAGTGTATTCCTGCAGCTATTGGGGTACTCCAGTTTATATCCACCAGACCTACTCTTGATAAAATCTTGAAATGTTCCCAATATAACGGGACATAATTTCCTCGTTTTCCAAATCGAACAAAACACCTTACCAGGTGATACCTTCAGCATAAACTTTGTCACCCACTTCGAACTCCAAAGGTTTACGTCTCACATCCGCATAACTTTTCTGTCTACTACGAGCAGCTAATAATCGGTTCTTGATTTGCACAATCATCTCTGTCGTTTCGCGAATCATTTCTGGTCCAGTGAGTTGGGCATCTCCAACCTCACTCCAACATACAGGCGATCGACATTTCCTTCCGTATAGAGCTTCAAAAGGTGCGGCTTTAATACTAGCGTGATAACTATTATTGTATGAGAATTCAGCCAGAGGTAAGTGCTTGTCCCAGCCACTACCAAAGTCAATCACGCAAGCACGCAACATGTCTTCTAATGTCTGTATTGTTCTTTCACTCTGACCATCAGTTTCAGGATGGTAAGCAGTGCTCATATCCAAATTCGTTCCTAATGACTTTTGCAGAGATCTCCAAAATCTTGATGCGAAACGAGGGTCTCGGTCCGAAATAATCGACACAGGCACCCCGTGCCTACAAACAATCTCCTTCAAATACAATCGAGTAAGCTTCTCCATTTTATACTTCTCATTCATCGGAATAAAGTGAGCAGATTTAGTCAATCGATCAACAATGACCCAAATTGAATCATATCCAGATGATGTTCTTGGAAGCTTTGTAATGAAATCCATTGTAATTCTCTCCCATTTCCAAACAGGAATTTCCGGCTGCTGAAGTAATCCTGACGGCTTTTGGTGATCAATCTTACTTTAGCACTGTCGAAGCAAGTACTTGACATATGTCGCAATGTCAGCTTTCATATTCGGCCACCAGTATAACTTCCTTAAATCATGGTACATTTTATCCGATCCAGGATGAATGGAATATTTTGATTTATGAGATTCCAACATGATTAGACCTCTCAATCCTCCAAATAATGGTAACCATACTCGTCCTTTCAGACATTTCGTACCATCAGATCTAACTTTAAATGGCTCCCCTTCGCCACGAAATCCTTCGGCACCAATATTTTCCTCCTTGCACGCTTCAACTTGTGCATTTCGAATTTGTTCGGGTAAATTGTTATGTACCGTCACCACTAAAGCACGCACTCGAATCGGTTCCTTATCCTTCCTGCTCAACGCATCAGCGACAACATTCGCCTTTCCTGGGTGATAACGAATAACACAATCGTAATCACTCAGAAGTTCAATCCATCTACGCTGCCTCATATTTAGCTCTTTTTGATCCAAAATATATTGTAGGCTTTTGTGATCGGTGTATACCGTACATTTAGTGCCGTACAAATAATGTCTCCATAGTCGAAGAGCAAAAACCACCGCTCCTAATTCCAAGTCATGGGTCGTATAATTTTCTTCATTCTTTCTAAGTTGCCTAGAGGCGTACGCAATCACCTTTTCTCGCTGCATCAAAACAGCTCCAAATCCTTTAAGGGACGCATCACAATACACAACAAAGTCTTCGCTTCCTTCGGGTAGTGATAATATTGGCGCACTACACAATTTCAGCTTCAATGTTTGAAATGCCTCCTCTTCGTCGTCGCCCCACACATACGGCTTATTTTTTGAGTGAGTTTAGTTAATGGTTTGGATATTAGAGAAAACTCCTTAATAAACCTTCGATAATAACCTGCCAAACCCAAAAATTATCGCACTTCCGTTGGTGTAGTCGGTGCAGCCCAATTTTTAATGGCTTCGATCTTTGCAGGATCAACATGAACTCCACTACTATCAATCACATGGCCAAGGAATTGCACGGAATCAAGCCAAAAATCACACTTCGAAAACTTAGCGTACAACTTTTCGCTCCTTAGCAAATTCAAGATAGTCTTCAAATGTTTACCATGTTCTTCTTTATTTTTGGAATAAATCAGAATGTCATCAATGAATACGATTACGAACTTATCAAGATACGGCTTGCACACGCGATTCATCAAATCCATGAATACTGCAGGTGCATTAGTCAGTCCAAAAGGCATTACTTGAAACTCATAATGTCCATAACGAGTTCTAAACGCTGTAATTGGAATGTCTTCCTCGCGGATACGAAGTTGATGATAACCAGACCGTAAATCAATCTTCGAATAAACACTAGAACCTTGCAGCTGATCGAATAAGTCATCAATCCTCGGTAATGGATATCGATTCTTGATTGTCAACTTGTTCAGTTCTCGGTAATCTATGCACATTCGGAACGATCCATCTTTCTTCTTCACGAACAAGACCGGAGCTCCCCACGGTGACGAGCTCGGTCGAATAAAACCTTTCTCCGACAACTCTTGCAGTTGCTTGGACAACTCCTTCATTTCAGATGGTGCTAAACGATATGGCGCACGCGCCACAGGTGCAGCACCGGGAATAAGATCAATACGGAATTCAACTTGCCTGGGTGGCGAAAGTCCAGGTAATTCTTCAGGAAATACCTCGGGAAAATCTCGGATAACAGGAACATCTTCTAATCGTTTCTCCTTCTATTCTTGTTCAGTTATATGAGCTAAGAATAGCTTACAACCCCTCTCGATATACTTTTGGGCCTTAATGCAAGAAACGATCTTCAATCGGGAATTATTTCTATCGCCTTCGATAACCAACGTCTTACCTTCCAGTGGAATCCTAACCTTTTTCTCTCCACACAAAATAGCAGCATCATATCGTGATAACCAATCCATCCCAATAATGATATCAAAACTTCCTAGTTCTATTACCATTAAATCGATAGGAAAAGAAAGGTTTAAAAGATTAAGTGTACACCCCCATTAACACATTATTGGTACTTACTACTTTTCCATTGGCCAATTTGACTTCATAGTTAGTATCTAACTCAACCGGTTCAATATCAATAAGGGTACTAAAATTTATAGACACAAAACTTTTGTCGGCACCCGAATCAAATAAAGCAGTAGCATATCGATTATTGAGTAAGAATGTACCAGCAACGACTTTCGGATCTTGCTGAGCATCCAACAGCTCCCACCTTGTAAACGAGCACCACGGTTATTCCACCTTGTCCATATCTTTTTTTCAGCTTAGGGCAATCTCGCTTTCGGTGACCCTTTTCAATGCAATTAAAACAAGTCACATCCTTCCTATCGAGGCTCCAACAAGCAGCAGTCTTGTGCCCCAACTTACCACATTTCCAACAATCTCCAGCATGCTTCTTATTCTTGCACCGTGGACAAACTTCATTGTCATTTAGTGCAGCATTGGTCATAGCTCCAGCATTAGCCCCTGTCTTTTGGTTTTTTTGTCGACGATTGTAAGACGCAGTCGATTGTCAAAACCACAAACACGACCCACCACGGTCTCTTTTACCTTTCCGCTTTTCAACCTTTAGAAACCTCATCAGTCTTGTCTTTGTTTTAAAAATTATTTTGTCCTATGAGCCTGATCAACCAAAAACCGGACAAAGCAAGCTTATCAATACAAGTATGGTCTTGATGATGTCACATCTCCACGTATATTCTATGACAATCCACGAAAATACTGTTCCACCCAATCCACCTTCACTTGTTTCAGCGCTCCACCATCTAGGACACAATAAAGGGCCAAATTCATGGAATCGGTTGGTATACCCATCCGATCAATATCAGTCCATTTTTAACTTTCAAGTTGTACAATTCTTGCTCCAGCCTTTGCAACACACTTCGAGGACAAAATTCCTCAGTACATCCACTTTTCTCACTTTCAAGGTCCATAAGAGTACCATTAGAAGCATCAATACCCATAAGGAAAGCATTCCCTCCTTATCCTTCCAGTCCCAAACACCAAGTCAATTGACCAAAATATGCATGACCGTTCAGCAGAGTAGCATATGCAAATTTCACACCCATTCCATTCTCGACCTTCACCATTTCCTCATTCCTTTTCACCTTATTCTATCCCCCTTTCGTTTGTCCTTTATCATGATCTTATCTTTTTCACTTTCTTTGGTAATCACTATTATTTAACCCTTTCTTCTTTCGTAAATCACGTTATATATTAGTCAACTAAACAATAAACAAACACACAGGAACTCTCTCGTATACTAGTACTCTTCTCTTCTTTCAATCTAGTTTCCTTCCTATTGTCCTTCTCCAAACCACTAACATAATCCCACGGCACCTTTGGTGCCTTTAAAAGGTTGTGGGTCACACTTCATGAATGTTACGTAAGTACACCCAGTAATTTCGGGCGCTGCTGGTCCGGCACCACCGGCTCCAGCACCACCGGCTCCAGCACCACCGGCTCCACCACCACCGGCTCCAGCACCACCGGCTCCACCACCACCGGCTCCAGCACCACCGGCTTCATCACCACCGGCTCCGCGGTTCATATTTGCCATAAATTCAGCCATAGATGTGGCAACTTGTTCCCTAATAACCTCGCGCATACGTGCCTCAGATATTGCTTTTGGTGGCATGATCCTATTACAACACAAATCAAATCATAATGAGTATTCATTCAATGATTGTATTAAGCAAAAGGAACAATTTAGAAGAAACAATAAAAGAAAGGTAACAACAACACAACATAGAATTAGAACCAAAAGATAGTCATTTCATTAATCACCAACAAGTTACAAGTTGCATTGTCATACATTACATGTCACCATCTAATGCTATACAACTCCAAAAGACTAGTCCTACTAACTGACATCGCAGTTTAGTTAGTGATTTACAAAAGATACTACAAATGATAAACTAATCTACTAAGAGTCACTAGGTGGTCCACGTGGCTCGGAAGGTCCCTCGGTCCCATCAGAAGAAGATTTCTTTGATTTCTTTCTCGGACGCTCGGTATCCTCCTCATCAGATGGAGGCTTCGGAACAGCCCCAATACGAACCATATCTAAATAAAACCTCTTGTTCCACACTCGGGACTCGTGCAAACTCCTCTCAGCAATATCACGCTCCATACGAGCCCACGCCAACTTAGTCTCAGTCTCATCCAACTTTTTCTTCAATGTGGCATTCTCCCCACTCTCCAATACCATCAACCTCTCTAAAACATTACCCAAAGTACGCTCAACATCTCCCAAATCATGATCAAGTATTTCCCTTTCTTTCTCCCCGATTTTATCCTTAGATTTGAGAAGAGCAATCTCAGCTTGGCATGTACCCAACTCAGCCTCCGTAAGTCTAGCTCGTGCACGGGTCGCATCCAAATCACGTCTCAAAGCCCAAGGTGCCAATCCACCAACATATGATGAGTCACGAGCAGAAGATGACTCTCCTACCTCATATAAGCCCCTCGGAAAGTCACGAATAGCATAAGGCTTTTGGGTAGAAGTCCCAATAGTAGCCTCAGGTGCAACATCAACCTCGGGTACAACCTCAATCTCCTCGTCCTCTGACTCAGAATCAGATGACTCCGCATTAGGCGGCTCAGAATCAGAAGACTCATCTCTAGGTGGCGGGGTTTGGTCACCCTCCACCTCATAAGGAAAGATCAACTCCACATCGTCATCGACCTCAATCTCAACATCCTCATCCTCGATATCCTCATTGTTAACATTCTCATTCATATCATCATCCTCCTCTAACCAACCATTCATATTACCGGGCTGTGGGTTAGGATGTTGGGCAAACTGATTCCCATGCCCATTATTTGGTTCTGGTTCTTCTTTGGGTTCTTCCTCAGGTTCTTCTTCAGGTTCTTCTTCATCATCCTCATTATAATCTACTAACTCCTCATCATCGGGAATGTCAACCATTTCGTTGGGATCATGGGCATCCTCAACGTGGTTCGGCTCGGGAATAACTGGGTTCACTTCGGGAATAGCTTCGTTCGGCTCGTTAAGGTGATTAGGGTTCTCCATGACAATCTGCGTCGTATAAATATCTCGTATTAGTATTAAATAATTACATAATTAACATTTATATTCAAATAAATGAAAATTTCATATTATAACATATATATTTTTCCATATATATATATATATCGATTATATATATATATATATATATATATAATATTAATAATATATATTTATATAATATAGATAACAATCCTTCGCATTCTTGTCCCATCGCAATTCGGAGATTTCGCTTGTACAATTATAGTTAAAAGATTTCAAAAATTCTTTTGTTCATTTTCTTCTTTTGAAAATCTTTTGTTCTCTATAACTTAAGCTCTTGATACAAATCTGTAACACCCCATTTTCATATATCTCAGCGGAAGGGTCATTTGGGATGCTACGTCATAATATAACAACTCAAGCATAGAAAACGACTCGAAAAGAGACGTTTTTAAATACATTCATTCAAAATAAAAGTTTACATCATAGGTCCTAAATCATTTCATAATTCATACAACATTTTTGAAATATTTCTCGAATGACATTTATTTAATGGGCCTTCAAAACATTTGTTTTTTTTTTCATAAGCAACAACCAAAATCTCCATCGCCGAATTACCTTCAAGGACCTGAGATAAAACATGCTAAAAGTCAACAATAATGTTGAGTGAATCCATAGAGTTTATATATAAAATCATAAAAATATGTTGGGGTTCCCAACATCTAATCTCCGAACACAAGTATCATTTCTCAATATTCATCAGGATATAACGATGTGGCCAAACAAAGTTATATCGGGGGATTATTTATAAGTCTCATGACATTGAACGTTACCATCTAATTATGTTGGGGTTCCCAACAAGGTATGCCCACTATACACCCTCGCTATGAGTGCATATTATTCTCTATACAACGCATCCGTTGTGTCATATTCCCGACACTTGACGATAGCTAGTCGTCACGGATTGGAGGTGGCAGCCTCTAAATAGTACTATTCCATGTATAAGCGTATGCCATCTACCGGCAATTAACAATTCATGATTTCCGCGGGTCTTTTATCTAGCGAGTTAAGCTAACTTATAATAATCTAGGAAACTAGCATACAATCTCCCTTGTGTTCTATTTTTTTAAACAAGCATGTTACCTCCCTCGTGGGTTTAAAAAACAATTAAAGTGTAAAAATGCGAGGCTATGAACTCACTTAGTGATGTCGGACGAGAATATCAATGAATAAGAACTTTGGAAGTAGGCGCGTCAATCAACCAAGACCTATAGAAATTGTAACGGGTTTTAGGTTTCTAGTCGATAAAAATTAACGAAAACTCATAAATAAAAAAGTATATGTATACATGTAGTTTATATGATGATCATACTCTTGCAACATATTTATTTCACACTTAGAGTTTTCTAGGTTTTTAACTTGTTTTTATTAGCCATTTTACTAGTATTGTCCAAATTGGTCCTAAAAGCCCAATAGGCCCATTAAGCAAGCCCATTAAGTTATTAGGTTGATATTATTAACCCAAGACCAGGTCTTAGCCCATTAATTAAGCCCAAGTGGGTTGGGCTTAAAGCCAAGTCCAATATGCCTATTTTAATACATTGGGCCTAGTGGCCCAATTATGCCTTATGGCCCATTTAAGCTTGTAAATGAGTCTTATTATAAATTTTCGGGTTCTCGAGGTCGGGACATGTTTATTATCAGTAAGTTATCTTTTAAAAACTCCCAAGAAAAAAAAACTCTAAAAAAAATTATATAAAAATAAAAAAAAACAAAAAAAAAAAAAAAAAAAATAAAAAAATATTGGGTCCTACCACTCGGGTTTTAGTGTAAAAACATTTTATTAATTATAGTGTTCGTGTAGACGTAAAATTTTATATACGTTTAGGTTTACAAAAATAGTCGTATTTTAATAACCGTAAATGATATAATTGAAAACTTTACATCCTTAGTTTCATATTTAAGTATATATTACAGATCCAAAGTTACTTTTATACTTATTTTAAGTATACATATACTTATGATCAAATCACTACACAAAGGTCAAGTTGCAAATTCGGACTGAAAACTCACTTTCACTAATTTTGATACCATTTACAAACCATAATGAATTGGTTGATCATCCAATTGGTACAGAACCTACATGATTTTATCTAGGTCTCATAGTTCTAGGTTTTTAGCCAACTTAGTACGTAAGTATGACTTTTTGTGCCATCTGTATAGCAAGGTCAGAACTGATGTCTTTTGGTAAAATGGTCATAACTCATTCAATTTTTACTTTCCATTGAGTATCCAATTAGCCATATGTTCATAACTCAATTCTCTACAACCTAGGTAAATCAAATCAACCATTAAGCCAACCCAAAAATCCAAAACTTGGTGTTAACAACAGCCCTAAATTTTCAATAATTTCTAGCAAGTTTTAATAATTGATTTAGCCATTTCTTACCTAAATCTATGCATGCATGAACCTTTTCACCTCTTGATCATCATATATCATACATGTACATACATAAAATGAAATCAAAAATATAATGATAACAAAACTTATAAAGTTTTACCACAAGAAAATGATGATGATGATCAAATGATCAACAATAACAACAAGACTTGATGTAGACTTCAAATCCAAGCTTAGTTTTTACTCTAAAAACATTTTGATCATCATTTTCTCTAACCAAATAGCTTTTATAAAACTCAATTAACTTCAGCCCCTAAAGTGTACAAAATCCTTTTTGAAAACCCTTTGAATCACTCCCAAAATACATGAAACACACTAGGTAGTCATATTTTCTAGTGTTCTTAATATTTGATCTTCAAAAATTTATGGAATTGGTGTTTTTGTTGTGTTGGTGGCGTCAAGGCAAGAGAGAAAGAAGAGGAATGCAGAATTTTGTTAATAAAATGACTAGTGTGTGTGTGAGATGGTATAATATAGCCCAAGTATTGAATGAAATGCTATTGAGCCTTCCATGGTAGCCAATCACAAGGGGAGGATTCTCCCTTGTTTTTGCCGCCCCCAATGGGGTGTTGGTTTAGTGGGATGAGTTATGAAACTTGTCCCATATTTTGTAAATGCGGGTATTTTCAAAGTTCGATATTTAAAAAGGTACGGTTCGTAGTCGTTTTTCGTAAAAAGTAAAAATAGTACAAGACACGAAAAATAAAAGCGAATGCAATAAAAATATTTCTACGGCAATTCGTTAACATAAACGTCGATACTTAATGTAGGATTCTCCGGTTCTTCGTTAACGTTACTTAATTTGCAAACGTAAACGTTAATTTCTTCCGATTAATCGTGAGTTCATATCTCAACATAAAAATGAAAATTATAATTAATACTCGAGAGTAAAATAACGACCTGAATTTGATGGATTGTGACAGAAACCAAAAGCAGAAATTGGGGTGTTTATTGGTTATTCAGAAACGTCAACAGGTTTTTGAATTTATAACCGACGGACCAAAATGATAATGGAGACCATTCATGTCAAATTTGACGAGCTCACAGCAATGGCTTCTGAACACGACTGTTTAGAACCCAAACTTTAACGATTCAACAATCATAATTCAATAGCAGAGCAAATGAATACTCCATGAACAAATGAATACTCCATCCAAAGAAGATTTGGATAATTTGTTCGGTCCAATGTTTGAAGAATATTATGAGCAGAAGTCTTCTGATACACCCATCTATTCCGCTGCACAACCGACTCAAGTTCATGAAGACTCACCTTCCACATCTTCAATCATTGTTGACACACATGAGGCTCCTCCTGTTGTTATTACATCTGACGAACAAACTTCTCTAATCTCTTTGACCGATGCTGATGAATTTGATCAAGAAGACACTGCTGTAACACCCCCAAAATAGGTCGCAGCGGAATAAGGATATCCGGGGCGTGTTACTTCTCAGATCAATAACACAAGATATATATAGAACGACCAAAAAGTCGTTTTAAAACTGATACATTAGATTTAACAAATATTTGATACAAATAGCCCGAAGCTTTAACTTGTTCCTTATTATTATTACAAAGATACTGGTTCACAACACATGAGTTTCCCAAAACATAATACAACCATATCTTTAGCATGACATCCCAAAACAAAATCACCAATGTATCCTTGGCACCTTATGCTTACTGATCTCCTGAAAAACATTGCTTTAAAATGTCAACAATAATGTTGGTGAATTCATAGGTTTGATAAATCATAATATGCAGGACCGCAAGACTTTCCCCGTGATAATGCAACACATGCAGACATCACAAAACCCGATTACATTTACCTAAGCTCATGACACTGAAGCTCAACAATCTTTCTCGCAATATTATATATATTGCAATTTCTGCCCGATTAGATGTTTAACCCGAAACATCCCCAAATCCGACATGCTATACGTTCGTTCCCGGTGATAGCTAGTCACCCGAACGGGGAGGTCGTTTCCCCAAATAGATCTATTCATAACATTCGCGCTCACATAATGTAATTAACAACTACATCTATGCAATTGACAGTTCATGATAATGGGCTCAACTTGGGTTATCGCTACTTAGGCAAACATGTAATACAATATAAAAATATACCACCTTGCGTCCAATTTAAAAAACAAAGAATGTTTCCACCCCAAAGCTATAAATCATGAAAACATAAAAAATAATGGGCTATGAACTCACCTTGAGTATTGATAATCCAATTATCACAGATAACGCGTCACGCAAATTCGTAACAGATACAACCTGATTTAATTTAAGGTCGTAAAGTAGCCAATGTACTTCGATTAACTACCATCATATAAGGTCCTAATGTTAGTACCCTCATACTATCGTTCAGGAGCTACATAATTAAGAGGTCATGTATGAACCTATGAGGACTAGGGACACTTTAAATCGTAAATCCAGCAACTCGTCGATACGCCACCCCGAAGAGGCCTCATTATGAAACTCCCTAGTAATATAGTACTTTGATAACCACATATAATTCTATACAGCTTAATCACCATCTAATTGTTTTGGAAAAATTGCGTTTAATTAGTTAAAACGTTTATAATTATCGTTGTAGTAAAACCGGCGTAACTTTCGCGTTTTAAGTCCGATTTTGACGTTTCTTATGCCCACGCTTTCGTATTAGGACGAGTTATCATAATTTGACATTTTCATATTTTTGACCCTCTGATGAACAGTACTTTTTACTGTTCACACCAGTTATAAAGTTATTTTTATAGTTTTAGTTATCGTAAAACCCGTAAACGTCGTATTTTATTCGTTATAGCTCCGTTTTTAGCGATTCTTTCGAGCACGTTCTCGTTATTGAAAATTCTATCAATTTATAAGGTTTACAAAAATAAAAGTTTCTGTCATGAATAGTGTTTTTACTGTTCATAGTTTATAAAGTTATTTTTATAAACTTTTAATTACCGAAAACTTGCGAAATTCATAACTTCTTCATTATTAATTGAAAAATCATGATTCTTATCATTTTAGAATCCTAAAAATGTGTTTTATTTGTTAAAAATATCCAACTTGCTGTTTCATAAGAATTTTTATAAAAGTTATTTTATAATCCGTTTAATTTACGTATAACTCGTAATTAGCGTAACTTTTTCGTTATTTATCCGTTTGACAAGTTTCTTACCTTTTCGGAATCGTCATGAGTCGTATTATTTTATAAAAATATAAAATGGACAGGTTGTAGTTCGAGTTTAAACAGAAAGTTTGGATGTCTATATTGAATCCATATGTAAACTTAGTTTTTATACTTTTCAACCTTGTCATTTATCACAAGTTTTTCTCCTACTCTTAATATACTATATCATACATATTATATAATCCATAAGTCCAAAATTTGTCCATTTGTCCAAGTCATTAAGTCCATAATATCACTTTTAAACCATAATCTTCATAAGTATACTTTAATCACTACTTTATACAAAATTATTTTACACATAAACCCATAGTGTGTAAGTCTTATACTTTTGTTATAACATCTTTTTATCATTCATATGACATGTACAAAAGTCCATGAAACAATATTAACAAGTTTACAAAGTCATTTACACCTTTTACTTGTAGCTTTCTAAGTAAACCATTAAAAACCCTAATCTTGCATTCATACTTTTTAAGCTTAATCAAGATTGTAAAATACTTATGTATCCATTTATAACTTCATATTAACATCCATACAACATGTGTATAAGTTCATAAAACTATATGTACAAGAAAAATCCATGTTTACAAGTTAAACATATCCTAATGGTGATTTCACTACATAAACATCACATATACATATAATCACATAAATGAAAAGTTAAAGGCTTTAGATAACCTTAATGAGATGATGTATGATGATGACAAATAAGTGCTAAACCCTTGTTTAGACTTTAAACCCAAGATTATAACCAAGAAAACCCTAGTTTCCAAATGAAAACCCTAATCTTGATTTATTGCTTCAACACTTGTAAATGATAAGCCAATGCTTGGAAACACCTTAGAATGTCTTAAGAATGATGTATGTAGATGTGTATAGGTTGTATAAAATTTGATATGGATTGGGTATTAAGGTTGGTTTGAGCCGTGGCCTTATAGGGAGAGAAAGGAGGAATTTTTGTGATTTTTACTAAGTGTTATGAGTTGTAAATGATGTCTCTTACATGATACTTGCCTTATATGAGATGGAATGGTCAAAAAGTATGCAATAGTTGGTCAAGAGACAAAGAGAGGGTCTTAGGGAAGACTCTTGGTCAAAGGGAACAAGGTATGGCTATGCTTAATGGAGATAGGAAGTACAAAGACTACTTGGAAGATTTTTTTCTTATATTTCATTGTATACATTGCTATAAATTCGGCATATGTATGATACATATGATATATTTTTGTAACTTTTATGTATTGGGTATAAATGTGGGTATTTGTTGAAGCGTAGAATTATTTTTGTGGTTCCGGGTATGCCTAAACTTAATTTATCGCGAAACGTATACACTTTACGTATCCGATAAAAATAAAATGAACAAGGATCATAATTATTCTCAAAATAATTATTTAATACTTGATCGATGTAAACATTTAATCGTTTGATGCCCGTTTACATTGAACGCTAATTTTTAGCCTACGCGATTTAAACTTAATTCATGAAATCACAAGCAAACGCGTACAACACTAAAAATAAATAGTAGATTTATCGACGTCGTCAATGACTTGAAAACACAGGGTGTTATAACCCAACTTACTTGGCAATACCAGGATGGATCGTGACCTAAGTCTTCCTACTAGTGGCCTGAAATGAATAGTTCGACCATCTCTTTCGTCGATAGGTGTTTATCTGGTTTAAGGGGAGTTACATTACCTATTGGATAAAGTTGTACAAGCTGGGACCACTCCAGGACCCAACAACAGCAACCATAATGACAATAACTATAACAAATGGTGATGGGATGCGGAGAGTGAAGATCTTTCGAGAAACAATATCCCCAGAATAAAGTTCAACAATTTGAGAGAATCTCGCGAAAGAGCTTATGCGATAGACAACGGAATATGATACTCAGTCGTTAGTTTGAGGATGAATCAACTCCATTAGTTTAAGTGTGCAACAAGTCTGTTAGTTCTACGAACAGTTAGCGATTGCAAGGATTTGCAACGGCAAAAGTAATATCTTAAGAATGAGATCATGTAATTCCAAGTGAGGCCTTAAGATTTTGCTGAGTGGTAAGGCACGATTGTGTCTCTAGACCTTTTTAATGGATTCTGGTGATTATCGGGTTCGAGTTCATACTCGTCTCATATTGGATACCATTAAGCCACTATTATAATTCATTACTTACATAAAGGAGCGTCCTAATTTATGTAAGTAAGAAATGATAAACTTATGGTTCAGGGATTTACATTTCTTTATTAACTGACGAGGGTCTAAATCCTTTCTGATAAAGAGATTATAATCATCCTACTTAATAATTTTGATGAATAGGTACTCAAATAACTTCAAGGTGATGGATAACATGAGAGCATGTGCTTCTAATGAGTATGGGGCGAGTGTTTAAAACTCGTCTTCGGAGACGGGAGTAAAACAATCAGGATATCGACGAGTGTGCAAGTAGTTAATGAGTACTCGGTTAAAGTAAATAAGATAAAGGTCTTTATGAACGAGTCAAATAGCGATTTCATATAAACTCCTATTACAAGTCCCGCCCATACAAGACTTGTAATACTTAGATTCATACCTAATCCCATGTAAACCGAATTCCCCCCTTTTTCTGAGGGCTTTGTTAACATTTAACAATTTATTTCAAAAGATCACTCCCTCATATAAAGGCCCGCCCTTCAAGACTTGTAATACTTAGATTCATACATAATTCCATGTAAACAAAATTATGACGGTCTCCGTATAATACGATATTGTATATAAGCTATGAGAAAAATATAATTCTTAGAGGACATTGTTTAATTACAATGTCTGAGAACAAAATAGACCATTGTGCAACTCACAATGTTCTTAAGAGTAAAAATGAGACCTTGTGTAAACTTACAAAAAAAACAAAAAAAAAAAAAAAGTGTCTGAGGTATAAATGAGTCCATTGTGCCAAACTCACATTGTCTTAGAAATGTCTAGTATTTGTTAATTAACTCTTATTATAAATAACGTTACGTATTACGCAAAAGGATGGCAAGCATTATATATATATATATATATATACATATATATATATATATATATATATATATATATATATATATATATATATATATATATATATATATATATGTATGTATGTATGTCATGTAAGCAATTAATGTAACAAGCAAAGTAAGCAAGTAGTGTGTATGCACTTTAAAAATGTTTGTTGTGATGCAATATTTGCGAAAACGGCTATAGTCTAGGTATAAAATGCAACATAGTTTCTTATAAGCCAGTGCTTGATACTAATCTGTAACACCCCAAAAATGTGTCGCAGCGGAATATGTCCGGGGTGTTACTTCATATACAAACAGCCATAGATACAAGAGAATGACCTCTAAATGTGTCGTTTGAAAAGTAATCTCGTTGATTTTTTTGAAATTGATATAACATTTGTCCCATAATTGCATCACAATGAAAAGCTTGAAAGCAATACAACGAGATTTGATCATTTGTATGTAAGAGGAATCTATGAATGAAATCTTGTTAAATTAGACTCCAATGCACATCAGATAATCCAAGCATCTAATTCACCTGAGAAAAACATGCTTAAAAGTGTCAACATTAAAGTTGGTGAGTTCATAGATTTTTGTAAATGTAATTGTTGAAATCAAAAGATTTATGAAGTATGCACGACCATTTCAATCTTTATAATAGTCGCCAAAATGTAAGTGTAAATGTAGAACCCAAAGAGTATAGTGTCTACTGTTTCACCACAGTATAAATGGAAAGGGTTTAGTGATCAGTAATGTTCAACAAAGTAGTGTGGACCACAAGATTTCCAATATGTGTGACTACTATAACAGATACGGTGTCACATAAAAATGTATCTATGTTGCGTAAGCTCTGACAACGTAGCTAATTTGTATAGCATATAATATGCCAATTGTATTCTGCCCTATCGGTGTCTGACTAAGACACCCAATGTGATTCGACATGGTATATATCCGTTGGTTCACTCCGTGACACCAGTGAGAGCTACGCACCCGGATTGGGATAATTAGTCCCAATAGATCTATTTATAACATTCACGCTCCTTCAACCGGTCCTCCGGTCAAGAAATTGACAGTTCATGATAATTCGGGCATTGAATGGTTTAATCGCTACTTAGGTAACACGGTAACAGGTGATGATAACGAAAATACTTGTGTCAATGAAGAAATAACATTGTATTTCGTAAACCAGCTTAAAATACTTAAATCCTAAGTAGAAGAGTTATATACCGGAGCTTGTAAATAAGTATGGAGTATGTAAACAAGTTGTAACGAGCATTTATTCTCCCCAGAGATTTGTAAAGTAATGGATAACAAGTAAAAGCGGGGTATAAACTCACATCGATGTTGTAGAACGATTGGCGGGAATACGCATATTACGCGCACAGACAAACAAAAACTGGAGGCTCGACTAGAAGTTGCGGTTTATCTTAAACGGTTGTATCTCTACTAGCCTAGGATAAATGTATTTGGGTTTTCCGATGACTATAGTACATTCAATCGCGGCAGTTGATAACAGATTTAGATTTAAAGTTATAATAGTTGGTGGTTGGTTAAATAAAGAAGTTAAAAAGTAACGCAAGGTGTGTAATATATTCCGTTATTATTACTAATGAAAATGGACCGAGATATTAACTCATACGTGAATTATGATAACACGGTACCAACCACAGGTTAAACTCGAAGCGGAGCCTCTATAGAATACCCGACAATGTGTTTCATTCTAATTAAGATGACATTTAAAATAAACATGATTTAATTTTATTATACTTTACCAAAGTATTATATAAGAAAGATGGTAAAAATAAAGGAAACTAAATAATTCGACACGTATTCGGAAATCACCATATAAGTTCATTAAGAGTCCTTGGTATAAAAGTAATGCACGTTTTATAGTTGAGAATTATGTAAATGATGTTTTCACAGCTTTTGCAAAAGTTATGACTTTATCTTCTAGTCAAGAATTATAAAATAATATTTTATAATTTAGTATTTTGTTTTCTTGACGATTGTAGCTAAAATAGTTATTTCATTCGTAAAAGTATTGTTCTCGTTTGTTTGTCTAGTTGTTGTATAATGTTAAATTAAACAATCTTAAAATTATATAACTTAATCTTTTTTCAATCAATCTGTGTTGCAATTTACTCGCGTAATCAATATATATAATTAGGCGAGATTAAATAATATATAACACATTTATTTAACCATTAACCACCATTTAATCCAGTTTTATATTTATAAAATCTTATGATATAATTATTAATCGATTTGCATAAATCAAAAAACCCACCTCCTAATGGTTGTTTTGCTCACCCAACAAACCCTTATGCATTTCCCGCTCACCCAAAAACACCCCCTTATGCACTTCTTGCCACCCAAGCACATCCTTGGGTGTTATTCAGCAAACCAACAACTTGTTGGTGTAATCCAGCAAACTAAAAACAACCCTGCTGGTGTTATTCCAGTAAACCAAACACCCTGCTGTGTGTTTACAGCCAAACGCCCCTATGGAGCTAAATTGAAAACCAAACGCACCTCTTGGGTGGTTTTAAAGCCAAACGCACCCCTTGTGTTGTGAATCGAAACCAAACGCGCCCTAATATGTTTTATTGACAAAACCAAACGCACCCTACGTGCTGAACACAGATCCAAACGCACCCTTGTGGTGTTATACGTTAAACCAAACACATCATTTGGTGCATAACACAAAACCAAACGCAACCTAATCTGTTTTATAACAACCAACGATCCTAAATCTGTCCTAAATCCAAATGCTCCTAAATCTTGGTGTTTCATCAAATCAAACGCACCTTGGCTGTAAAAACAACCATACGCACCCTTTGTCGGCGGCTGCCACCGCACCGCTCCCCATGGTGGTGGCTGACCTGAAGCCCAACGCACCCTTCGGTGCTATGAAACCAACCAAACGCGCCCTTTGTGCAGCCACAACCGAACACACCCTTGGTGGGTGGCTGAGAATCAAAACGCACCCATATGGTGCTTTACCTGAAACCCAACGCACCCTAGTCGGGTTGAGACCAAACCGGACGCACCCTAATGGGTTATAATAACCCAACGCACCCTATTTTGGTGTTGCTGCCAAACCCGACGCACCCCTGGTGCTTATCAGAAAAACAAACGCACCTATGGTGTTGAAATAATAACCAAACGCACTATGTGATGGTGGTGTGGTGACGGGGGATGGTGGTCACGGTGGTGGTGATGATGACGGTGGTGACGTGATGATGATGATGCGGTTGGTGGTGGCGTTCGGTGGAGGCGCAACGGTGGTGATGGCGCGTGGTGGTGGGGATCGGATAGATCGGGTGGTGGGGAGGCTTTTGGGATTTGGTAGGAAAACTCGCCGGAAAAGTGGCGGCCGGCGGCGGCGACGGTGGCCGGAGGTTGGCCGGATCCGGCGGTGGCTGCCGGAAAAGAGAGAGAGGGAGAGAGTGTTTATGTGTGTGTGTTTTGTTAAAATAATATGTAAAGTTTTATAAAAAAATTATTTATAATAAAACTTTAAAATTAAGTGACAAGTGTTAAATAATATGGGGTGCAATTATGTAATCATTACCACAGGGACGTAAAGGTGTAAACTTTTGAGCATTATTTTGTAAAATAGTGGTTCGGGACTCATTTGAGCGACTTAATGGATGATTCGAGTCACGAAACTTGCGCCATTGTTTTTCAAATCATTTTTCCTATAAAGACGAGTATTTACACGACTTTATTTCATAATTTTTTTTATAACATTTATTAAAATGTTTATCATTTAATTGTATATCGCTGACAAACTTTGTCCGAAAAATGAATTTTACTTTGAATAAATTCGTTTTTACCAAACGTTTTTGAATAACAAGATAATTAATTTATTAAATATTTTTATTTAATAAAAAAAGATAATTAAATATGATTTAATTATTTTCGTATTGGTACGCGTCGTATGCGGTCTTCAAAATTTTGCGAGGCTGGTTTAACCCTTTTCTGCTCGTTTTCAAGTCTCGGGTAAAACTAAAAAGTTGTCCGGAATGTCGTTTTACATCAACTTGCTTTAAAGTCCGAATTGTGAAAACATGATTTAGTGGGTCGTTTTTGATAAGTCAGCTTAAGAATAACATATATCTTTTTCGTTTTTACGTCAAATAAGTTAAAAATAACTTGCACATGAGAGATGTAATAATAAATATGATTTATTATTTAAAATATGTTCCGAAAATTTTACCGGTTATGCGGTAATCGCTTTTATGTGACAATAAAAGACCAAAAGTCAAAAAGTCAAGCCAGACCCAAAAAGCAAGTGTACCACTAGTCATATAAAATTCCAACATTGAGGATGTTACAAAAGTTGTCTACCCTAAAAGCTTTAAAAGAATTAATCCTAAAGATTCCTGGAGCAATGACTCTTTCATTGTTCACAACCATGATTCTCGAGAGGAAGGTGCCGAGTTTGAAGTGACTGGTTTTGACAAAACATTCGACTTACCAACCTTGGGAATAACTGTAGATTTAGGGAAAGGAGTTACAGATAGCAGTTTTGGTCTTAGAGGGAAGAAGGTGGTTCCCAAGATTGATTTGCTTAAAAACCGAGTATTCACACTCGTACCTGTTATTGGTGTCCTTTTTGTTCAGAAACAGTATCAATAACTGAGCTCTTCAACTTAGCATTTTCATAGATGTGTCATGTAGTTTTATCTTGCAACGATCATTATCGCTTTGGTTTGAGCCGTGTCACTTTTATAGAGTCAACAAGTCTTTGTATATGGTCGTAAGATCGAACATTTTCTTTAGCATCATTCAAATCCTGAAACTCTTAATTTTTTTTCCCTAGTTCTTTATTCTCAAGTTTCTAAGACAAAGGATCAAGGGTATCTGATACACATGGAGTATCCTTACTTTTTCCCTTTTGATATCCCAACTGAGCTTGCAACCGTTCGATCCTTTGTTGCATGTTATTATAAGCTTGATCGTTTAAATTTTTATCATATTTGCATTTCTTCACCATTTCTTGTACAAATCATTCCAAAGTTAGAATATTTCGTTTTTCCTTTTTAATGATTACAATTTTAAATCGTTCTTTCATACGTTTCAAGTCAGTTTGGAGATTTGATGTATCTACAGCAGAGGGATTTTGCACAATAGACATAATATCCCGACTGACAACTTCTCTCAAGAAATGCTCAATTTCCAATTCCAATGCCTTCTGCTTAACAATAGATTTACCAGCCTCTTTTGTAAGAGATTTGAAGTCTCGAACAAATTTGGCTGCTTTTTTAAAAAATTGTATTTCAAAATTTTGTACTCTAGCATCAACTTGGTTAACGATAAGGAAAAATTCATCTTTTACAATTTTGTGAATCTCTTGGTGAGCAGACGACGGACCAATTGTGTAATATCCAAAGTCACTTTTTGTTTGACAACCGTTGAAGAGTCACAATGGTGCTTTTTACCTCATTTAGAAATTTTCGAGCAACACTTGGTGTAGTATCATCTGAAAATTCTTCATTTGGTATTGAAAATGATTTAGAAACATTGGCCGATTTGGAAGTATTTGAAAAATACAACTCTTCACGTGACTTGGCCGTTTGAGAAACAAAAACCCCCGAAAGATGATTAATCTTAGTATAATTTTCCTGTTTTTATTTCTTTGTTCAATTGTTTCATTTTTAGAAGGATCTCTTGTGCAAGTTTGCAGCGTCTCTTCTGAATCATACACAACAGGAAGATTCATGTTTTCTAATACCCTTTGCCATTATACAAACTCTGTTGTTTCTATTGAGCTTGCTTGAGATAAAAACCAAAGCCATTTTCTGTTCGGTGTGGTAAAACGAGTCTGGCTTAGATGAAAGCATGTGCATCGTTGAAACGATTGGACCCGTTTTAACCAACATATTATTTATTCCTTTATCCATTCTCAAGTTGAATTTGTTTATCAAAAAGCTCGTCTTTGCGTATTTTGAAATCAGACTTCAACTTTCTTTTCTTCAAGAAGACGAAGAAACATTGATTTTTTCCTTTGAAAGCTGTTTATTTAAATTTGAATTTCCTATTCAAAGTCGTTATTTGTTTTACGGACTTAAGTGAAGTGCAATTTATCTTTTAGTAAGACATTGTTTTTGATAAAAGACTTTTGATAAACACCTTTTAAGTTTGTCATATTTTTCTTAACTAATTTCAAAACATTTTTCTTGATTTTTATATCTAGCAAGCTTAGTGGTTAATTTAGCATTAGTTTCTCTCAACTTGCGATTGACCGAGTTGACTTTCTTAACTTTAGCAACTAAATTATGAAATAATGATTCTTGGTACGCACGTGTTTCCTCAACAGTTGCAGGGTGTTGTTCTATTGTTCCCCCACCTTGTTCCACGCCAGAAACCTCAGAAATAACATTACTATCATTCTGTGGTACTTGGTTTGGTTCAGAAATGGGCTTGAGTAGCTCAGTATACTACTCTTCTTGAGTAAACATATTGAATATATCATTATCATAACAATTTTCAGAGAGATGTACCTCAGCTGATCCGTCTGAGTCATAGACGGGAGCTTTGTCAGACAAAGTACCAGATGTCGATGCTTGCTGCAAATTATTCTCTAAAGTATAGTTCGCATTTGCTCTCTCAGTTTCCTCACAAGCACCTGCGGAAGCCATGCAATCAAATTCCTTTTGAGTGCTTTGGATCCCTGCTTCTTCCTCTTGAGCAATCTGCAGCTGTTGCTGAAGTAAGAGCATCGTTCCTTGGCTTTACTGTGAAGTTGCTGGCATAATGACCCTCTCCTCGACAGTTGTAACATCTTATCGGATTACCATTGATACCATTACCATTACCCTCAGCCGGTGCTGTTTCAACATTTCCATTCCCATACTGATTTGCAGTTTTCGAAACAACACTAAGCCTATTCTAATTCCCAACATTATGAGTACCTTGATTCTGAACTGCATTCTGCCCAACCAAATGTCCTACATTCTCCACTGCATTCTCTCTAAACTGGTTTCCAACATTATCATCAACCATTAGCATCTGTCTGTCTTGATCTATATTCATACCCGATTGAGCAATCTGACTGTAGCAAGGGTTTGATGAACTTCTTTGGTTGTTGTTTGTTAGAGTGATGTTGTTTAGCTGAAATGCCTTAGACATGAGTTCAAGTGCCATGTCTAATGCAGTTGTGGGATCTGAGATATCTTCAGGATTTTGCATTGGTTGTTGCATGTAGTTCGTGTTGAATGAAGGTTGTTGGACAAAGTTGTTGTTGGGTTGTGGATGTTGTATGTAGGTAATATGTTTGGTGGATGAGGATCTGGGGTGAACGGTGTCTGTTGTTTGCAATTAATGCCAAGGATATGTGTGTTTGCAAGTCGTTGTGCTCTAATAGCATTGATGTCTTGATGAGTCGACATTGCAAAAATGATGTGAAATGATATGCAAGGATCTTAAGTGGGTAAAGTGATTGTCGTTGTGGATTGAATTCAATTAACGTTCACGGGATTTTACAAGTCTTAGATTTAAACCGAGAAAAGAATTGAATCTTTCGCGGGATTTTACAAAATCAAGAAGAAACCATGAAAATAGAGTTGTTGTTGGTGAAATCGTTGTTGTAGTAGAAGAATTTGAGCTTTTGTTGACGAATAAAGAGCTAAAACGACGAACGGTGCAATTTCTTACAACAAAAGGGCTAAAATTGAAAATAAACTAAGTAAAGAAAAAGATTTGAAAACAAAGAACTAAAAATGAAAATGTTTTGAAAAATGAAAGGTTAGAATTAAAATGTTCCAAAATCTAAGGGCTAAAAGAAACTATTGTCATTAACTAGGGGTTAAAAAGTGAAACTATAGAAAATAAAGGGTTAAAAATGGAAATTTCAAAATTTTAAACAATAATAAAAAATGACGCATGCATAAAACTTATTTCTTCTTCTTCGTTTTGAAATTTGTAAATGTTAACGTTTCTATTACTTTGCTCGCGGGATGGTACGGTTATCGTCGGTAGAAAATAAATATACCACGATGATCGAAAACGAGTCACGATCATAATGATATAAGTTATAAGTCCCGTAACAAACCGACACTCGAATTCAAAAAACCCGAATTAACTTAAAACTGCGAGTTCGGTTGAAAGAGATGTTGCGAGTTCGGTTGCAATAACAATATTGCGAATTCGGTTATCCTTGGAATTGCTAGTTCGGTTATTGAAGGAGTGTTGCGAGTTAGGTTGACAAAGAGTGTTGCGAGTTCGGTTGACAAGGAGTGTTGCGAGTTCGGTTGACAAGGAGTTGCTAATCCGGTTGATGAAGGCTGCGAGTTCGATGTCCTTGATTTAGTACAATCGTCCTTGTATTGTCTTTATGCCAACGAATAGCAACAAAAAAACACGTCCTTGTTCCACAAACTTTGGATCATGTCTCTATGATGTTTCAAGCCGTGTGGACCACCAAGAAAATAAGTAAACGAGTAAGCTTCTTTTACACGAAAAAGCTATAAGAACTTAAGACTAATAAGCTCAAATAAGGAGACCAAAAAGCTAACGAAAAAACTTAAAAAACCCTCGAAAATAAGCTCTAAAATACGCACTTAAAGACTGTTTAAGCCACAAATAAGCCACGAAAAATAAGCTCCTCAAAAAACTTGAATAAACTTATAAATAAGCTCCACGAAACAATAACCCTTAGAAGCTAAAAAACGAAAATAAAATGAAAAGAAAAAAAACTGCTACTGTATTGTTTTTGACGTTATCAAAAGATAAAGAAAAACAAAGACAAACTGTTTCGCACTTTTACATATAAATGTTGAACCTTTTTTGATGCAAAACACTTATGAGCCCAACATGATAATTTTGAGCAGCCTAAAATCAAAAGTTATAAGGAAACAAAGATTTTAAAAATGAAAAAACATATGATGGATGTAAATAAGCTACGGAAAAAAGTAAGAAAAAAATAAGCCGAGAATAAGCTCACAACGAAACCACTACATCACTAAACCCAACCTTGGCTCTGATACCACATGTTAGATGATATCATTTCATCACCTTAAACACAAAAAAGAGAAGATTTTAGAGAGAGAAAGAACTAGAGAGAGAAATAAAAAAGAGAGAAAATGGTTACTTGTTAAGAAGAGAAAATGAGAAGCAACACCCTCTCTACACTTGGAGAGGGCTTTATATAGTTACAAGAGTGGACAAGCCTTGTGGGCTTTCTTATGTTTCATTTGGGCCAGGCCAAGCTAAGAGTGGGCTTTAAGCCCGACAACTAGGCCCTATTAGCTTAAGTGAATTTCCCGTAAACTACATTTTACTTATACAAGGCTCGAGATTGATAATGACCATCACTTAACTAAAAACACGGCTAATAGGATACACTTAGAGACCTACTGGTCGGACCTTCACTATAGTAGAAAATGAGTGCCCCTTAACTAGGATTACCACAACTGCTGAAGTGCCCCTTAGGAAACCAACTGCTATAAAAAGTGATACACATAAGCCTGTGGTAACATTGGTTTACTCAAGGAAACCTAAGAAATCTAAAACTAATGTTTCCGTTAGCAAACCTAAAAATATTAAATCTCTATCTGCTAACAAAAAGGAACCCAATAAATCTTAGGGATCCATAGTTTCCGATGTTCCATCTTCCTCTCTTGATGAATGCAGGTCATCCAAATTGTTCTCTGGTATTTGGACTTCGGCTGCTCTAAGCATATGACCGGAGATCGCTCTCAGCTCACTAATTTCGTCAATAAATTCTTGGGTACAGTCAAATTTGGAAATGATCACGTGGCAAAGATATTGGGTTATGGTGATTATCAGATTGGGAATGTTACGATTTCAAGGGTTTACTACGTGGACGGACTTGGACATAACTTATTCTCCGTTGGGCAATTCTGTGATTCGAACCTTGAAGTTGCTTTTTGTCAACACACCTGCTTCATTAGTAATCTAGAAGGTGTTGATCTATTGACTGGATCTCGAGGCAACAATCTGTATACTCTGTCTCTTGGAGATATGATGGCGTCATCTCCTATATGTCTCTTGTCAAAGGCCTCAAAGACTAAGTCCTGGCTATGGCACCGACGTCTGTCTCATCTGAACTTTGGTGCAATCAACCATTTAGCTAGACACGGTCTTGTTCGAGGTCTCCCTAAGCTAAAATTTGAAAAAGACTATCTGTGTTATGCATGTGCAATGGGCAAAAGCAAGAAGAAACCCTACAAACCTAAATCTGAAGACACTAACCAAGAAAAATTCTATCTTTTGCACATGGATCTTTGTGGTCCAATGCGTGTCGCAAGTGTTAATGGAAAGAAGTACATCCTCGTCATTGTCGATGATTACTCTCGATTCACATGGGTTAAGTTCTTAAGGTCAAAAAATGAAGCTCCATATTTCATAATCAAGTTTCTCAAGATGATACAAGTGCGGCTTCAAGTGACTGTCCGAAGAATCAGAACAGATAATTAAACTGAATTTGTTAATCAAAATTTGCGTGAATATTATGAGAAGATTGGCATCTCTCATGAAACATCTGTTTCTCGCTCTCCGCAGCAAAATGATGTCGTTGAAAGACGTAATCATACGCTAATTGAAGCCGCCCACACAATGTTGATTTATGTAAAAGCTCCATTATTCTTATGGGTAGAAGCAGTTGCTACCGCATGTTACACCAAAAATCGTTCCATCGTACGTCTTCGTCATGGCAAAACACCATATGAGCTTTTACATGACAAACCTCCCGACTTATCATTTTTCCATGTATTTAGTGCACTCTGCTATCTGACAAATGATAGTGAGAATTTGGGAAAGTTACAACCGAAAGCTGATATTGGTATTTTCATTGGTTATGCACCCACAAAGAAAGCATTTCGAATTTACAACCGACGTACCAGACGAATCATTGAGACAATTCATGTAGATTTTGATGAGCTGACTGCAATGGCTTCTGAACACAGCAGTTCAGGACCCGCACTTCATGAAATGACTCCTGTAACAATCAGTTCAGGACTCGTGCCAAACCCTCCTCCTTCAACACCGTTTGTACCACCTTCAAGAACTGATTGAGATATTTGTTTCAACCACTGTTTGATGAATTATCACCCTCATAAATGTTGATTGCCAACCCCTGAAGTCTTTTCCAATTACTGAGTGTAGCTCCAAACCACTGCATCCGTTACCTTCCTTAACCAACTGTTGACCAAGATGCACCATCCCCCCCCCCCCCCCCCCCCCCCCCCCCCCCCCACCCTAGTAACAAATCAGAAACCACACCCGAAACTCAATCTCCTGTCATTCCTAACGATGTTGAAGAAGACAATCATGACTTAGATGTTGCACACATGAATAACGATCCGTTCTTTGGTATTCGAATTCTAGAAAATGTTTCTGAAGCTTCTTCTTCTTCGGATGTTATTCCTACCATTGTGCACACTGCTGCTCCTAACTCAGAACACGTTACCAAATAGACCAAGGATCATCCTTTAGACAACATCATTAGTGAACTCGAAAGACTTGTTTCTATAAGACTCCAACTCTATGAACAAGCCTTATTTTGTTACTACGATGCTGATGAGGTGTCATTTTATACACTTTTTTAGGGTCGTTTAACCCTCTAAATCGTGTGTTTATGCCTAAAATAGGTACATAATCATTCATTTTTAGGTATTTTGCATTTGGAAGAAATACACATGACTTGGGCTCATTTGGAGAAGAAACGGACAAGACTACGGACCTACACCAACATTGCTCAAGAATTTCTCTACAGTGGCTGGAGACGGCGTCACAAATACAACATGACGCCGTCACAACAAAGATCAAGGCAGCTTCAGAGATTTGGCGACGACGTCATAACATAGCCGACCTAAAGAAACCCTAGAAGATTCTAGATAAAGATGATCATTCGATGTGGGCGCGAAGTATCAGATATTGTTTTGATCATAACTCCTTCATACGAACTTGAATTTTAATGATTCAATAGCTCATGCGTTCATAACGAGAAAATCTACAACCCAGCGAAAGTTGTTGCTGTGACGACGTCACATGTTATTGGTGACGCCGTCACAAAGGTCGGTTAGGGGTTTGCCTATAAATACAACCTCATAACTTCGTTTTTATCAAGCCCCCAACCCTAAGTCCAATTCTAGGGTTTGGTTAAGTGTTTTTACAACAACTTAGAAGACTTAATTCATGCCATAAACATCTTGTAATGGTTTGATTATCATATATATCTTAATTCATGTCTTCAATTCCTTTTGTTGATTATGATTTATATTGCTTGAGTATGCTTGGCTAATTCATCTAGTATTTATTTGGGATTGCATGAACCTTGTCATTAATTGATTGGACCTTGTTATTTGTGACATATTCAATGAGTTTAATTGATTATAGTTTATAATTCTTGTTTCCTATTGCTTCTTGTTAATGGATGTGCGTGTTAGGCTCTAGAAAACCAGCTTTTGTCTGTATCGCTGTTGATATGTCTAGGGAAACATGATTGTGTAGAAAGGATACCATCAGGTAACAGTCTTCATACTACCTTGCCCCCTAATATGGTTGATCCACTTTTAATATATTTCACATGCACTTAGTGTACTCCTAGGGGCCAGGTAATAGTCTTCATACTACCTTACTTGTGCGTTGCTCTAGCGGAATACTAAGTAGATGGCGGGTTCGTGTAATTCGTTCATGACTTAGGAAATAATTACACATTACATCTCAAGTGTGACAAAGCAATAGGTAGAATTGGATAGCTAGCAAGGAGTAGTGCATCCCAAGTGAATACGCTTCGTTGTATAATTGTCTCCTTATTAGATTAGATTAAAAGTAGAACTAGTTAATACAAACCAACTTTCAAAACCATAAGTTTACTTGCTTTCTATAAAACATAAAAATAAAAAAATAATATTCCTTTAACATTTAGACCTTAGTGAACATTCAATCCGGGCTTCACAGTGTTATTCCCCTAGAGAACGATAACAACCCCCGAGCCTTGCCTATACTACGCTACAACGATTAGGTACACTGCCTAGGGAGTTGTAAAACTTCTTAAAGAAGTCTAACGAAGACTGCACATTAAGTTTTTGGCGCCGCTGCCAGGGCATAACGTAGGTTTTAGATTCTATCTAGCTTAGGTCTACTCACAAGATTCCTATCAAGTGAGATTTAATTTTTTGTCAAGTAGCTTTCTTTTAGTCTATCTCTTCTTTGTTCCTTTTGTTGTACAAAAAAAAAAACAAAAACCCCAATCAAAAAAAACAAACCCTACCTTTTATTGACCATCAAGGAGACCAAAATTTCAATCCAGACCCCGTACCTTAGGAGTTAAATTCCGACCTAGCAGAGGCTTTACCGAAACGCCATTGAGCTTCCCGAAAGAGCCAGGGTGTCCCCCTTGCGATCCGATACCATCTGGTTGGTGCAAAACGGATGTGCATTCCACGGACTTATGTCCGAAGACCCAATCCAACATCTTAAGGACTTTCTAAAAATTGTAGATTCCATTGACCTTAATGATGCTACAAGAAATACCACTCGTTTGCGTCTGTTCTGCTTTACTCTTCATGACCAAGCTATCAATTGGCTTGATTGTTTACCCATGAGATCCATCTCGACTTGGGATGATCTCACCACTCGTTTCCTCACATAGTTTTTCCTACCAAAAAGAACTGCTAAACTTCGAAATGATATCTTGATGTTCCAACAACATCAAAGTGAATCTCTCTACGATGCGTGGAATCGTTTCAAGGACTTACTTCGAAAAGTCCCTCATCATGGTCTTGATCTATGGCTTCAAGTTCAAATCTTTTATGATCATGTCAACTACACTACCCAGATGGCCATTGACGATGCAACAGGCGGGAGACTTAGAAAATTAAAGCTGGAAGAAGCATGGAAAGCCATCGAGGATTTAGCCCAATACGAAGAAGAAGAGTGGAACGACCCAACCTTTTCCAGAAAAGGAAGTCCCGACTACATAGATGTCACTTTAGAACAGGAGTTAGAATGTATAGAGTGTCGAGTAGAATCTTTAATGAGGAATGAAGTGCTATTGGCGTATGAGATAGGATTTACGTTTCCCAAAAGGCCTTATCAGGAGGAATTAGAGACATGGATACAGAAATTAATTAATGATCAAGAGGATCAAATTAGGTAATTAGAGGAAGATATGAGGAAAACAAATGACACATTTATATGTCTTGCGGATTGATTAATAGCAACCCTAAAGGTCAAGATAGAAGCACAAAGAGTTCATCCTACAAAAATAGAAAAGATTACTAGAATTCCTACTCACACCCCTAGCGTAACCCCTGAAACACTCAAGCCTACCACGGTGCATAGGGTCTCAATGATTTCCAAGAATAAACCCACTATCTATAGAATCCCTCACCAACACCTAACTTCCAACCTCAAAATGCCAATACTCTATTCATTTGAGTAAAATAAGCTTGAGTACGAAGATGAAGATGAAGTCGAGATAAAGATGATGGGAACCAGAATGGATAAAGAATCATTGGAGCATGATCTCTGTGAGGATAATATGACCCCGATTATTTGTCCTAATTTTTCTCTAACTTCAAATCCACCCATCAAACTAAAGGATTTAGGTAACTTTAGGATGAAGGTAGTAAAACCCTTGACCATTCATATACCACCTTCACCCCACGTGGCATACTTCCATTAAAATGATGTGTATCGCTACTATCACCCACACTTAACCTCAAGTGTAGAGGAGACCCACCTTATACGCTTCAAATAAGCGTAGAGTCGGGCTCGTGACTCGAACAAAAATAAGCACTTTTTGGGAGGCAACCCAATATTTTAAATTAATGCAATTAGGAATGTCGTGTGTCTCGTGTGTCTTGTGTGTTTGTTTTGAGTCATATGATTGCGTTAACTATTTTTCATGGTTTTTGCAGTAATTCATACAGGAAATAACTCATAAGATTGCGTACAGGAAATTTGTCATCAAAAACAAAAACTGAATTTTCTCAGAGCATGGAGACAGCATCACGATTTGCACGTGACGCCATCAGCTCGTCTATTGTGACGACATCAGGATTTTCCTGACTGTGTCATGAGCCCGGCTACAGAAAATTCAAATTTTTTAAGTATTTTTGAAAATATAACTTGTGCAATATTTAAATTTTGTAATTCCTTTATAAACCTGCAGAAAACCACGATTACGTTAACACATTCATCCTATCTTTATTGCTTTCATAGAGTCTAAACTTAGTTAATGAGGTTGTCTTTATCATTCACCCGTGGATTTTACGCTTGGCGTAGTTGTCTTTGTCTTTGTCTTTGATTACATGTTATATTTGATGAGAAGAAGCTTAGAAGTTCTTAGGAAGTTTCATTAGATGATTCTTGGAGGACGATTTAACTAGTTATCGCATGTTTCTTCTCCATTATTGAGCAAACCAGGGGAGTACTAGTTTCTTTTCCTTGTTTTCTTTTCCCTTTATTCGTTCTTACGGGTACTTCTAGAGAACATTGGGGACAATGTTCAACTTAAGTATAGGGGAAAAAATAAACCTTAGAAACTATTCTTTCATTTGCCATTTGCTTTGTCCTTAAAATGATGGGTAATATATCGAAACATAGCATAAGAGGTAATTTTTACCCAAATTTAAATTTTTTTACAAACCATAACGCCGAAACCGAGGTATTAATAGCGTCTCATGGATAGGAATTTATATGACTAGCACAATAACCCTCAGAATTCCACCCCAAAAATGTGAGGTTCGCCCTTAGATCTTTAGGAATTCGGGTACCCATCATTGGTAACCCAAGATGATTTTATCTTTACCCGGTTCGAGTTAAGGTTGATCTGCAGGCGTGCATGTCTATTCCGTCGTTACGGCCATGTATGCATTGCCTTGTCGCCTTTTTTGGAATGTCTGGTGTTAGTAAAATTCATATGAGTGTACCGGTAGCATATTAAATTCTAGAACTTGTTTTTGTGATGCATCCCGAGACCGCATAGTAAGTATTAGGATTTGCTTGATAAGAGGCATTAGGATTAACCCATGTTTTAAACATGTAATTGTTATGATGGTCACACCGATCATATAACTATCCCAACCATGCCTGTGCACTCATTATTAGTGCAGGATACCCCTAGTACAACCCTCCGAGCCTATCTTTTTTCATGGTTCTCGTAATTTTTTGGTGGATTCTGGATTATTAATGAAGAGCATTGTCATCCTTAAACCAATCGTTGCACCCAAAAAGCCTTAGCCTACCCCCTTATGTACTTATTTTTAGTACATTATTGTGTTTAAACCCAAGTTAATTATCGAGTACACGGTTGCTAAGTCCTTATCCATGTAAATACTGTGTTAGGACGATTGAGATTCATGGTAGTATTTATTTCGCGGAAGAATAGGGAAGAAAAGTTAAGTCAATACCCCCATATGTTTGTCAAATGATCTCCATGTTATTTTGATCCACCTCAAATCGGGTCATTAGTTAGATTGTAAATATCGAGCATGTAAAAGCTCAAGTGTAGGTGTTAGGTTTATGGAAAAGTGTCGATTATGTGGTTTTATTATTATACTTTATTTTGTTTAGTTTTATATAACTTGTAATAAGGTTTATTATGCTTTAAGTAAAAAATAGCATAATAATCAAAGTCTAGGGACTAGTATTGTCAAGTTAGAAAAATAAGGAAGGGAAGCCTCCCTCCCATTGCCTATAAATAGCCCTCTAATCTTATTAGAGAAGGTGATTGCTTTGTAACTCAACTTTCATTTTCCATCCATAAGAATATTTGATTTTTCCTTTACGTTTGCTTCATTCTCTCAAGCTTACATGATGATATGATTGATTCAAGATTCATGTGACTTATCAAGTGGTTATCAATCGCAACAAGAGAGAAAAGGCTTGATTTGTGCGTGTTTTTGTTCAACCGAGAATCAAGAAATGATGATTTCCGAATTCAGTGACGGCAGAAGACATCAAAGTAGAAGCATTTGTATCTGGAGAGTCATCGTACTGACAGATAATGTGAGGAATCAGGTCCTTCTACTTCAGGTAATCAAGAACAAGATGATGAATTTGATTTCTGGACTGACTCTTATGCTTCTGATGATGATGTGATTCTAACTAAGCAAGTATCACAAGACATCATGGAAGAGATATCTTTGACAACTGCTGAAGCAAAGTTGAAGAAGATGGCGGATGAGATGCTAAGACAAAGATGTACTTCAGGAGATGAACATCAGTATCACATTGATCAGATGAAGGGAATTTTACAAAGTGACATTGTTTGGGAAAAAAGAAAGAAATTCTTGTTCTCTCCACATCACGAAAAGATCACCATTAGTTCAAAGCTGTCAAAGAGAATCCTGATGCTCCAGCACTATCTCTGATCAATTCAAGACCTTTTTGTACTTGAAGAAAGGAAACTCAGGTGTCTTGAGAAGATCGTTTTGTCCACTTCATATATTTCCAGCAATTGTGCTTCAATGATGATGATTTGAAGAGGCGGTTTCCAGATGCGGGTTAATAAGTGTATACATAAGTTTAATTCCTTATGCAAGATTGGTGTTGAAAACTGGAAGAATTTTTTTCCTCATGCGGAAGAATATCTTTAAATTGAGGAGGACAAAAAGACTCTGGAACCAAGACGAAGAAGGAAGAGATATATGTCAAAACTCTAAGATCGGTTTTTCAAGTCATCAGACATTCTCGGGAATTGGGTCTATGAACATAAGTTTATCTGAGATTGTGCAAAGAAGACTAATGATTTGCATAGTGTCCATAACCGAGCCAGATTACAACGAAACCTCAATAAGAATGACATTGAAGGAAATGTATCTGGCTCATTGAATACAAGGTACATGATTATTCTCATACATGATTGCGATGGTCTCTATCAGTGTTCATCAGGGGTAGTGATCATGGGAAAGATCGTGCACACGATTTAAACTTAGTAATCGAAAGCTATACAACAGAAGTTAATCTCACTGCGCCAACAATTCATTCCAGATTTGAAGAATATATGATGTATTTTCTATTGTTTATGTGCCCTCGTGCATGAATCATTACCCTAATAGCAAGATAGGAGAAATAGGGTGATCGAGACCTTCAGAGATAAAAAGTTTTGTGATGTTGATGCAACAATGAGGAAAAGGAACAGCTTGAAGGTCTAAAGAGTATTATAAATGAGGTCAAGTATGGTTATGGTGCAAAAAGAACTCATAAATGATGAAGTTGACGTTTCCTTAAGTTGTTTGTAGATCGAGATTGGTAGTTTACGATTGAATTATCGAGATACAAATGAGAAGATGGGTGATGTACGTGAATGGAAGACCACTTGGCCTAGGAGGCGAACACCAGAATGATTTTGTCTAATTAATGAATGATTTGGAAACGAAACAAAATGGAAGTTTCCAACTGTTTCAGTTAACACAAAGTTTCTGAATAGTTTGCAACCGGACATGTTGAATTATGTGACTCAAGTTAGTTTGGCGTAAAGAATTGACTGTTGGATTCTGTTTGATGGATCTTTTTGATTATCTTTGGTAATTTGAGAAATTGGTTAATTTGATTCAACGGGCAAAGAAGATTCAGAGAAAGTCTATGATCCTTTGGCCTTAGTAGCACGGGTTCATCTTCCAGAAACACCTCTTCGTATTATGTGGGACACATCCTCCATCAGTAGTGATTATGATGAAGAGTATGAGAGGATAATGTTCACAACCATTCTGATAGATCCCTCTCTGATCAACATCTGCTATTATTGTTACTTGCCAAATCCATTACTCAAAATTTCTCTAAACCAATAAACAAGCGTCATTCGTGCTTCGGTTCTAATACCAGAAATCAGCAGTCGTTTAGGTGATAGGTGTGGGAATATTCAAACAGAAATTCTGGTAATGTTGGAAGAAATAATAGAAGAGATTATGTTCAAGGAGAATTTGTTGAAGGAATGAATGCTACAAATGAGACTGCAAATGTTCAAAGGATTGTTCGAACTCCGACTCTAGGCACTACTTCAACGGGTCAATGCTATAACTGTGGTGGAAAAAGGTCATTATGCTAGGAATATCCCAAGCCATAAGGTTCGTGATTCGATAGTATTTTCTTGGAGCAAATGTTGTTGGCAAATCTGGATGAAGCCTGGTGTAATTCTTACGATGAACAGAATGATTTTTCTCTTTGGCTGATGCTTCAAGATGTGGAAAAATTAAAGAACTTAGTGCAAAGCATTATGCTTAATGGCCAGGAATTCAACAAGCTGATCCAAAATTCTGATGATGAAGCCAAGCTATTAAGTCTGCTTTGTATGTGAGGAACAATCTTCATCTATCAATGAGAATGATGAACAAATGTATCCAACTCATACTAAAATTATTAACAGTACCATTGATGATGATCAAATTAATAGCAATATTCAATTTGATTTTGTCAAAGGAAATGTTAATAGTGGCAGTGTTGAAAAAGATACACATGTTTATGATCAGTATGCATTAGAAACACTTGCTAGAAATGCATATGATGAAGCTGCAAAACAACAAAGATTTGCTCAAAAGGTCCAACAACAAAATATGACTTTGACCAGTCAGATTGAGATGTATAAGGAAAGGAATCGGGTTTTGGAAAACATAACCAAGGATAACAATTATCTAAAAGAATTTCTTGAAGCTGATGAAAGGGCAAAACGTGTTCAAAAACAAGTGACTCTCAATTGTATCGATGATTCGAGAGATTATTTCGAGAACTCGGCAAAAAAACGAGATGAGTGAAGTCAGAGGTCAAACCCCATTTCCAAACAGAAAAATAAGGATTTACACATCACAGTTAATTTTAAAAAAGAAAGAGAAAAATGAGTGAAAACGAGGATAAGTATCATGATACTATTCTTGATCTTGAGGAAAAACTAAAAAAGAATGTTGATATGTTTTTGAAAATTGGTAATTCTTTACAAGCAATGTTTATGCTCGGTCCAAAACATACCTGTCTGTTTAGATCAACAATTAAATATCACGGTTTGGGGTATCCGTTTCCTTATACACTCAGACAAGCAATTTCTGATGTCCAAAGTTATATGTTGCCATCAAGGATGGTAATATAGAAATTCCTTGAAAGTTAGGATTCTGAGGGAAAAACTCTAGGAGGAGGCTTTCAAAGTCAACAGAAAAGGTATGCAAAAATGATTGATCCAAGTGTTGTTGCGAACAATACAAAATTGTGGAAATTGATTACAAAATAAAATACTGCTTTATAATGACTTTGTTCCTTAAAAGAATCATTTGTTGAACAAACATGTTCTTCATCTTCTTATACTCCCTTTGTTAAGATTCTAGAAACAAAAACAATGCCAAGTGAGTTACCTTTGATCAATGGGTTATTAAATATACAAGTTGGGTTTGAAAAATTGTTTCTGTTGATAAAACAGAACAGTAAAAGGGCAAGTATGTTTTATACATCACAGGAAAGAGTAGCTCTTAATAATTTTTGCTCGAGGATAGGTTGTTTGTTAACACTTCTAATGAATTTACGGGTTACTTGATGGCTTTCAGAATCTATTTCAAAGGGATATAAAAGAAATGAAAGATGCGTTTGAGAAAAATGGGGGGATTTTTGGTGTTTGTTATCTTGATGAGATTGAAAGGCAAAATGATTTGTTGAAAGATCAACTTTTGGAAGCATCACTCAAACATGATATTGAGCTATGTGTGTTGTTAAATCATGAATGTGTTGATGAGTCCTTACATGATGAACTTGAACAAGTCAAAAAGAAATCTTTAGAGATTCAAGAGGGTTTGAAAGCAAGAATAAAAATTCTTGAGAAAGCTGTTCAAAGATGTGAAAAACAAAAGTGTTGATTTTGAGTTAAAATTGCAACATGAAAAAGAAAAACAAAAATGGGATTCTTCGAAGAATAAAAACTCAAAACCTCTTGATTTCTCTTTCCCAATGATTTCTAGATACAGTAAAATTGAGGATGAAGCAAAGTGTTGTCTTTGGATTTTTAAAAGTACAATCTTTGATTTAAATGAACGAGATAATACCAAAAATGGGAATATAAAATGCTTTTTCGATTCAATCAAAAGACACGGGTCTCAAACTCAAGAGGAAAATGGATGAGTTATTTGCTCATGTCACCTGAGAAAACTTATTGCATATGGTGCTATTCGTGTGAGATATCCAACATTCTTTTAGGTTACCATATCTGAGTTGAAAGCTAGAATGAAAAATGGTGAAAATGGTAGTCTAGTGAATACTAAGTTTGACAAGACAAATGGTTCTCAATCTTTTCTTATGTGTCACACCTGTTAATTAACAAAATCTTTTCAGTAAGCAGACGGTTGTTTTAAAAACAAAAAAAAAAAACATGTTGAGTCAAAAAACCAGTACTTTACAGGTTAAACATACCAAACTCAACAGGAACACATCAAAACACAAATGTCATTAGACCTGGAATGTACATAGTTGTCACACAACAAGAATCACAATAAACAAATCTAAGAATGTGTTATCTTCTACAGGAATGAATGCTACATCCAGTGTTAAAAGACCAAAGAGTAGAGATTCACATGTCAAGATCAGTGTCTTAGATGTTTCTAAGAATGAAGCAAAGAAAGAAGCAGTTTATGTTAGGAAAATAAAAGCAAAACAGATAATACTTTTGATAAAGCTGTGTCAAACAAGGAGTATGTTAATTGTTGTTGTCCTGTTGCAAAATGCTTCTAATGCGAAACTTTGTTATGTGTTTCTTGTATGCAAAGTAGTGCTTATTCCTTGTCATGATAATGTGTTGCTATGCATAAATTGAACATGCGCGTATCGAGTATGCTAGTAGAACCTTCTCTGTTATATTCTAGGATACCAAATCTTCCTGAAACTAATTTTGTTGTCCTAAGACTAGGTTTTCTGAGAAAGTGACAAAATCTAAGATTTAGATTACTACTTCTGTAGTTCCAAAATCTTAGATGATGAAGCAATGTGCATCAAAAGTAGAGATAAAGGTTTCTGATGAGTTTAAGAAAGAAAAGAAACATGCGTGATAAAACATTTAAGCCATTCATGCTAAATAAGATTCGGACAAGTAGTGTTTGCAAAAATGGGTTTGAATCACAACCAAATGTTTTATGTGGACACCTGTTAACACAAAGCCACATGCTCATACTAATCCTTTGAATACGAAACCACTGGTTTCAGTTAAGATGTGGATAGTCAAATTGTCCAGTTGTCCATGTGTTGGCTCTTCTTGTGTTTTGACAGAGGTAGTCCAGATCGTTTATGGGTGTTGACAGTGGTTGTTCTAAGCATTGACGGGTGATCGTTCACTATGAGAAGCTTTGTTGAAAAGTTCCTGGGAACCGTTCGCTGTGGAAATGTAAACTTTGCAGTTTTTACTGGCTTTGGTGCATTATTACATGGCAATATCACTATTTGTCTTGTATATTTTGTTGTAGGTATTGGGGACATAATCTCTTTAGTGTTGGACAATTTTTATGGATGGAGATATAGAAGTTGGTTTTCGTTCTTAAAACTATGTTATGTTCGAAATATGGAAGGAGTGATTGCTATTAGGCGGAGGCGATTCGAAATTTATATACCATCTCATTTCAGTACACGGCTTGCTTCTTCAACCCATTTGTATAATGTCCAAGGCAACTTCAATCATTGTAATGCATGGTTATCGGCATCGAGACGACTGTCACATCTTCTTTTGACAACATAAGACGATCTTACCAACTTGACTTGATTGACGGTTTCCAAAAGTTCAAATATGGATAAGGATCAGTCTTTGTTCTGCTTGTGAAAGAGGAAAATGCAAGAAAGCTTCTAATCCACCGCTAATTGATCAAAGTATTACTCACAATTGATAAATTAATTCAATATGGATTTGTTTTGCGGTCAATGAGCAGTAGCTTCGGTCAATAGAAGAAGTATATTCTTGTGATAGTGGATGATTTTTCTAGATTTTCACGTGGTTTATTTTCTTGTTCAAAAAAATCGAAACTCAGAGTCATCGAGTAAATTCATTGCTCAAGCTCAATTGATTTACATAAGCCAAAAGTTTGCAAGATTCGAATGAGACTGCACTGAATTCAGAATGCAACTCTCAAAGCTCATTATGAAACGTTAGGCATTATGCAACAATTTTCAATTGCTCGCACACCTCAGCAAAATGGAGTAGTAGAACGATGTAATCATACTCTAGTTGAGGCTGCTCGCACAATGCTTATTTTTTTGAGGTTACCTGAATTTCTTTGGGCTGAAGCAGTTGCTACAGCATGTTTTACTCAAAACCGGTCAATAATCAACACACGACAAAATAAAACACCTTATGAGCTGTTACGCGGACGAAATCCAAATGTGGAGTATTTTCATGTGTTTGGCTCATTGTGTTATCAGATAAATAACCTTGATGATCTTGGAAAAATGAAACCTAAAGCAGACATTGGAGTTTTTATTGGTTATTCGGAAACATCAAGAGGTTTTCGAATCTATAACCGTCGCACCAAAAGGATTATGGAGACTATTCATGTCAAGTTTGATGAGCTTACATCTATGGCTTCTGAACACCGATTGTTTAGACCCGAACTTCAAACGATTTAATAATCCAAATTCATCTGTGACTTCAATATATACTCCTTCAATGAGGGATTTGGATAATTTGTTCGGTCCATTATGTTTGAAAGGATTATTTTGTGCAGAAATCTTCTGATCTAACATCAATTCCGTGCACAACCGACTCACGATCAAGAAGATCTCCTTCTACATCATTTAATCATTGTTGACACACACTGAGGCTCCTATGTTGTCTCTACATCTGACGAACAAACTTCTCCAATCTATTTACAAGAGTTGATGAATTCAATTCAAGTAGATTGCTGATTTGATGGTTCATTCACAGTTTGTTCCATTGATTCTCTGAATCATGAGTAAATTGAGTCATCTACAATCGAATCTCGAAACCATCAAATGTGCAATATTTCCATCAAAGTACAACCCGCGACTCTTATTTGGACAAAAGATATTCTCTAGACCAAGTTATTGGTGACCCATCCAAACCTGTTATGACTCGTCAACGGCTACATACCGATTCTGAGGTTTGCATGTATGCATTAACCGTTAGCACTATTGAACCAAAGAATTCATGATGCTATGGCCGTCATAGTTGGATTTAGGGTCATGCAAGATAAGTTGAATTAATTTGTAAAGGACTTTAAGTTTGGGAATCGGTTCCACGACCAGATGAAAAGAATGTTATTGCTCTCAAATGACTTTGGAAGAATAAGTGTGATGCAGAAAATATTATCGTTCGGAACAAATATTGTCTTGTGGCTAAAGGTTATAAGCAAGAAGAAGGCATTAATTTTGAGGAGTCATTTGCTCTTGTTGCTCGTCTTGAGGCTGTTCGGATGTTCATTGCTTTTGCTGCTCATAGGAATATTACTATCTTTCAAAATGGATGTCAAAAGGCTTTTCTTAATGAGTCAACTTTAAAAGAAGAAGTTTTGTCAGCCACAAATCCGTCTACAGGTTGAAAAAAAAGCTCTATACATCTGTCTTAAGCAAGCACCTCGGTGCATGGTTTGACAAAATTGGTCTTCTTTTCTAATTGAAAACGGGTTCAATAAAGGTATAATTGGACCCAACTTGTTCACTAGACGTCACGGGGGAAGACATTATTACTGTTCACGTATATGTTGATGAATTATTTTTAGATCAACAAATCCAGATTTTTCAAAAGGATTTGGCAAACTTAATGAAATAAACAAATTTTGAATGTCGATGTGGGTGAATTGACAAAGTTCTTTCTTGGACTTTCAATTTCACAATTTTTTTCATAATATAAGTCATTCACAAAATACAATAGATTTATAAAATACACCATTAACTCATCCAATATACACCATCTCCCCCAATTCAACCTCTCTCATTCATCATCAAACACATTCAACATCACCCATCAAACATACTACATTCAATTCTTTCAACATAAAACCCATCTATTCCCTCCCACTAAATAACAAAATAATAATACTAACACACTCTCACTTAACCCCACCCCTCTATACCCCCTCAAAACTTACCACCTTCATACACACCCTCTCGCGAGACTCTAGCTCGCTCTACCCCACAACAAAATTAAAATCCACCAATCAAACTCTTTCCATCTTAATACCCTCATCAATACCCCCTCCACTCTCAATCCAAAAACTTATTCCCTACCATCTAACTCTAACCCCTCCCAATCCAAATACCCAATCCCATAACCATACTTCATCATTTCACAAAACTCTCCCACTCCCTTCCCTATCCCCATATATACCCCCTATCACATCATTTAACACCCCCATCAAATCACCATTAAAAACCACCCACCTATAACCTACATACAATATCAACCATAGTAATATCTTCAACCAATCCCCCCATCCCCAAACCATTCACCCACCAACTAACCCTCCCCCATCACAAATTACCCACCTTAACTCCTCAATCAACCATAACCTAATCTAGTTTTCCATCCAATTTTGAACACACCAAACGACACAATGTAGAATGATTTGTTAAGTAAAGAGTTTTTACACTTGTATAGTGATATAGAGAACAGATAGGATGAGAATGATAACTTGTGTGATTGTATGAGTGTATTCTATGATTTCAAACAGAGACCTACGCATACGAGCTAGTCAGTCTAACTCCTCACCGCCCCCCTTCATAAGATATAATCGCCTCCACAATTATAATACAACATCCACACTCCTTTATTCCCGACCTGAATCAATGCCTCTCCTCGATAGAGTAGAGAGTATCATATAGATATATAGCAGTTATCACATCATTTACATAACTATTTCAAAAAAACTAACACAAAAAGATTTAGTACACTTTTTTTATTAAATAATTTTTTTCAAAAACAAAAGAAAAAATTGAAAATTTTCAAAATACCAAAAAGATTTGACATATTTTTCATATTAAAATAAAAAAATAAAAAAAACATAATTTAAAAAGATCACATACTTAGTTTCATGATTCCAAGTTTTTATAAAAAGCTTTCAAATTGAAAATACGGAATCATGATCTAAGGGGGAGTTCTTAAAATTTTCCATTCACATACATCTTTTTGGAAATAAAATAAAAACAATGATCTCTCACAAATACTACATTTGGAAAATGTTATAGTTTCAAGGGGGAGTTTGTGAAAAATTGAAAAACAAATCAAAAATGATAATCACAGGGGCTAAATGTGTCAATTTTAAAAAAAATCGGTATTCATTATTCAAGGGGGAGTTTGTAAAAAATTGAAAAACAAATCGAAAATGATAATCACAGGGGCTAAATGTGTCAATTTTCAAAATCTTTTTCGGAGGCTATAAAAGGAGGAAAATTTTTCATTTCATTTTTTCTATTACCGAATCCATTTACCGAGTTTGAGAAGAAATTCATTCCAATCTTTTTGAGTTCATTACAACGATTTCGATTACTTTTCTTTCTCAAACGTAAGTGGGTGAGACTTTATCGATTGGGGATAATTGATTGTTTTGCACTATCGAGTTTAAACTCGGTAATATTGAAGATTACCGAGTTTATGTGTCATCGAGTTTTTGTCAATAATTAAACATCAAGGTTGATAATATGCATAGATCCAGTGAAAAAATGTGATGAATAGCCTAGACATGATTAACCATTAGTTTAAATTGAAATTCGGATGTGTATCATGTGTACCGAGTTTGATGTTTATCGAGTTTAATTTACTTCAGGAGGTAATCCGAGAGTCATAATAAAATACAATGGATTGAATTTGGTTTTGTAAAAAAAGAATCATTGTTTGTGAAACTCAGTAATAGTCAAAAAGTCAAACTCAGAAACGTCAAAAAGTCAAACTCGGAAAGGTCAAAAAGTCAAATTCAGTGATACTAAAAAGTCAAAAATCAGTGAAAGTTCGTTTGTGGAAACGTGAAGGTGTTTTGAGAATGAAATAATGTTGATGATTCATGATTATGATGTTTAATGCTTAAATGTTTGTGGCATAATAAGAACAGTTTCTCATGTGTGGTGAATAATTTTGGCAAAGAAATCAAGTTTTTATGAATTCTAAGCTTTGAGTCAGAAATATCTATTCATAATTGTTTAAGTGGACTAAGTCATGTCCGGTTTAGGTTGTTTTCTGCAATGAACAGAATGAGGAGTGAGTGACTTAGTGTCCATTCAATTATTGAATTAGATATGTTTGTCTTCATTGTTTAGGATTCATGACAAAAAGTGAAAGAAAAAGTTTTTATGACTTGAATCTGTTAATCCAAATCTCAATTGTTTAAGTGGACTAAGTCATGTCCGGCTTCGGCCGTTTTCTGCAATGAACAGAATGAGGAGAGAGTGACTTAGTGTCCATTCAGTTGTGGGTTTGAGATTACCTGATTCTATGTTATCATTATAAAGAAAGTTTTTGTCAAAAGATTTCTGGAAAAAGTTCTCAAAATCTGTTATTGTGTCAAAATGATACTCTTTCACAAAACAATTTTAAGAAGTTGAATGATTTCTCTTTAATTTTTCATAAAAGAGTCTTGATTAAAATCAAAAGAGAAATCTTCATCATTCTTGAAAGAGTATCATGTCACAAAGAATTTCTGGTGAGGATATTCTAAAAACAGAAAGAGAGAGCTAAATCCATACGCGAAAAAGCAAATCAAAAGTGTGTTCGAAAAAGAATTGCCAGAACACACAAAAATGGTAAATCAAAAGAATAAAGCGTATGGCATGTGCTAGAAAAAGCAAGAACGAGCACATGGGAAAGAAACTGATCAAAAATATGTTCAAAAAGAATTGCCAGAACATATAAAACAGACAGAGTGGAAAAAGACAAAAATGTCAAATGAATTGCTTGTTATCTAATATCTCAATTGTATTCATTCAGTAATCATCATGGCACAACAACAACATGCAGCTGATGTTCATCCAGATGAACTGTGCCCTCCGAACAAGAGATATGATCTTATGGATGCTAACAAGAAAGTTGATCTCGAGCATGTGCAATGTCCGCCAGAAAGCAAAATTCTGACGAATATCATCAAGAATCATCCATTACGATTCAGCATTGCAGCTTCTTCATCCGTTCCATGGATTTATATGGCACAGTTCTGGCATACTTTGAAGGAAGACGGATCAAAGTATCGGCTCAGGTTTATGCTGGACAAGAAAGAACTCACTCTTACACTGGATGACTTCAGACAAATCTTTCATCTTCTACAAGCAACTACCAACAATCATAATTCATTTGTGCCACCACCATCATTTTCTGACATGGTTCCATTCTACAAGCAAGTTTTGGGATTCACAATAGAGTTAAAGACACAATCAAATTTCAAGACTATTGGTCTTCTGCAGCCATGGCAAACGTTATGCAAAATATTCTCCAAATGCTTATAAACTGTGTCACTGAGATGGACCAACCGCGTTACAAATAATGCTAATGCTGATTTGCTTTGTTCAATAAAATTCATGTGGATTAATGCGAAGTTACTTGGGGAACTCTACTTTCGCTTCATCTCTTAACATCTTCGATTCCATATTCCAAGATTTACAAGATTCATTGTCAGTCATACAAGACATATCTTTCTGACTCTCTCAAGACGTGCTCGAGACATGTATCACAACTTGCAAGATGATGATATCATAAAGAATATTTTTAACTCAGGAAGACACAAAAACAAAGTTGGAATGCAGATACTAGCTTGGATGATCACTGATGAAATGAAGCAAATGGAGCATTATCAGATGTATGCGGAGGTGTTTGGGATACATGTTCCTCTGACTCAGTCATAGCCGACTGAGTCTACCCATGGAACGCATAGGACAACTAGCGCACCTAGGTCACCTAACCCTGATAAGGAAGCCACAGAGTCAAGTGCTCTAAGACGATCAACTGTGATTCGTCTTCGTATTCCTGAAAGGAGATCCACACGTCTTACACCACCAGCTCCAGTGCCAACTGTTGACAAAGCAAATGAGATGATTTTACAAGATACATTACAAGTTAGTCTTGCTGAGCATAAAAGTCATGAGGAGCAGAGAAGCAAGAAGGAAAATGTGGCACTGTGTTGATGGATGCACTTTTTTTTGGCATCTAAAGAAATTGAAGTGATGGTGGAATGGACAAGAGCAATAATTGTTGATGATAGTTCAATCCCTGGAATGATGAAACAAATATTTCACGAAGCTTGGGGCGTTGGGTATCTAGATAGAGCCCAGGAGTAATAGGTATGTCGTGAGGTGAGTTACTAAAGGTGACTCCTGTGGGTCGGGAGATTATACGGTGTTAATAATATGAATGTAAATGATGATGCATGAAGAGAAATAACTATGAGGTGATATGAATTTAAGAAAGAGATGAAAGGGAATTGAGAGGAGATTAGGAATTCGCCAATCCCCAACCATTAGATCTTCTAGGATTTATACTAATCTCGTATCTGGATAATGAGAAACATACAAGAAGTGACGGATTACTGCATGACTCATCTTCATTCAAGTTTGTTAGCCTGAAATTCATGTGACAAAACATTAGAATTACATTAAGTTCTTTATTAGAGTGACACGTAGGGACTAATAATGACTAGTTACAATAGTTGTGTGTCACTAGGACTATAAATACCCCCTCCATACTTCCATGGAGGGGTAAAGCTCACTTTTGTAAAAGTATGTGTGTGTTTTTTCTCTTTTCTCTCAACAACACACACACTCTTCCCATCTCATTTTTTCCTTTTCTCTTTAATAATGAATATATATATCTCTTTCATTATACCATGCCTTCGGATCGGTTGTTCTAAGGGTGAATCTATTGTTAACAATTGGCACCAGAGCATAGGGGGAATCCGTGTTGTTTATCTACTAATTATTATGGTTAAATAAGCTCAAATTCATGGGTTGGGTTGTTTATTTTTTTTGGTTCGAAAAATATACCAAGAAAATCAAGGATTGATCTTATGGTTTGTAGTTTAAAAGTGTTAATGATTTGTAATTTTCGGGCTTAGATCTATACCCTTGCAGCATTACTAAAGTGCGTTTTAACTTCATTTTGTGCTATCAGACATGGTTGATGATTTTTTTTTCTTGGCTGCGTTTTGACTCACTGAAGGGGTGTTCTTCATTGCGTTTTGCTTGCGGGTTGCGTTTTGATCATTGCATTTTGCTTATTGAAGATTGCGTTTTGGTCATTGCGTTTTGCTTATTGAAGACTGCATTTTGGTCACTGCGTTTTGGTCATTGCAATTTGCTTATTGAAGACTGCGTTTTGGTCACTGCGTTTTGGTCATTGCGTTTTGCTTATTGAAGACTGCGTTTTACCTCAAGTCTCTTGCGTTTTGCTTATTGAAGACTGCGTTTTGCCATTGCGTTTTGCCTCATTTTGAAGGCCTTTATATAGCAAAAATCTAACGTTTTCACGAGCTGCTCATCCAACCTATTAAATCTTATAAATCATTGCGTTTTGTCTTAAGAAGAACTTGCGTTTTGTCCATTGAAAACCCTTGTTTTGTCCTTAGCAAATCTAAAGGTCGATCCGCGCATCAAATTGTGGGCATGTGACCGACTTTGGGCATATGACCGAATTTGGGATATATTATAATCAAAACAAAACAAAAAACAACCTCACCACACAAACAACAATAATTAATCCCAAAATGATCCTGATAAGATTCATAAATGACAAAATGGCCTAGGAGATTCGGGTATTACGATGACTTGTGCTCACGGAGTTGATTTGGTATCCCTTATTTGTGATTATAAGTGAATTTCACAGAGGCGTCTTACTTATTTCATCATCATGACTTTATTCCATTTTTCTATTGTTGATGACTTGCTTGAACGTATACTGTTATGATTAAGTCTTGGATTATCTAGTTTCAAGAAGTCAAGGCGGTGGTTAGATGAAGACCTGGATATAACTTACCACTTAAAGGAGTTACAGTTTAGTATCAGTGTCACACGACAGATATGATTGTGGATAATTTTCAAGAGGTGTTGTTACTTCTCTTACTTTTGATGAGGGGTATAAGGGTATTAGAGATTTTCTTCTGTTCCATTCTTCCATATCAACAACAGTGCAAGATTAAGTAACAAATTTGGGGGATTTTACTTCATTTTCAAGTTTAGTATATCGGGTTTACTTCACCATGTGATCACGACAATAGCCTACAGAATACGAGGTTGGTAAGTTAGCCAGAGAGTTTAAAGGTTGAGATGTAATCAGCACTTCTCACGGGTATTTTTGTGCTATTCCAAGACAAAGATACTTCACAGTCTAAGCAAAATCTTCAAAGTTCTTCGATGACATTCATTCACAAGACCTTGATTATACCAAGTGTTCTTGATTCTTGCTTCATCTCCTCTACGGTTTCTGAAGTCAAGAGGGTAATGATTCTTTTGTATATCAAGATTTGTGCTTATGATAAGAACTTCTCGAGTATATGAACGTACATGACAATGATGCTACCATCATGGGGGGAAATGTGTACATCTGGTGACTAAGTTGCTTTGATGTTTACCGTTTCTTGTGTCAACATTCAGAAACACGGGGAAGTAGTTGTAGATTACTTACTTAGATGGTTTATGAAGTATTCTGATACGTAAAGAAGAATTGTTGCTGATTTCACGCATGCACCCCGTTAACGAATATTCACCAAGCTGATGACAAAGAAGCAATGGTCGTTGGTGTGGTTTGACTTTCTACAAATTCGCTGTGCACTTTAATGCAAGTAGAAGATGTTCAAGTCATCAAGTTTCAGAATCTGCTTAAGATATAGATGTTGGTTTGGGGGGAAGCTTAATTCAGATAAGAAACTTTGCTAACAAGGGGTCTATGAAGAAGCTTTTCAAGACATGTGCATGATATTGGGGGGAAGTTAATCCAAACTCATACATAATATAATGTTCCAGAACAAGTAAAGACAAATGAGATCCAAGCTAGAATACAAGGTTTCTAGACCAAGAGAACTCACAAGACAACTTCAGGTTTGGAAAGATTTATGTAATTGTATTTGTACTTGTTAGAATCATTGTAAGTAATTCTGTAATATGTCTCACATTTGGGGGAAGATTGTTAGCCTTAAAATATGGTGACAAACACGGAATTACATTAGTTCATTTATAGAGTGACACGTAGAGACTAATAATGACTAGCTACAATAGTTGTGTGTCACTAGGTCGATTAAATACCCCATTCATAACTTCCATGGAGGTGTTAATGATAAATAATGGTGTTGGTTTGAATGTTGAATTTTGGATTGAATTTACATTAATATATACTAATTCTTGATCTGCGCGTGTGAGCTGTGTTGTTTGTTTGATTGTGTTGTTGATTGTTTGATGATTGTTGTGTGTTTGTGATTGATCGGTTTTAGTGTGTGATTTGTGATGATGCATCGGTGAGTCCTGTTTGTGATTGATAATGATGGATGATAGTTGTGTTGATTTGTTTTTGTGTTTTTTTTAGAAGCTTCTTTTGTAAAAGTGTGTGTGTGTGTTTTTCTCTTTTCTCTCAACAACACATACACTCTTCCCATCTCATTTTTTCCTTTTCTGTCTAATAATGAATCTCGTATCTTCGGATACCGAGAAACTCCAAGAATTGACGGATACTCCTCATACTACATCATCATCAAGTTCACCTCAGAAAAAGTTAGCTAAAACGAATCGACTTCTATCATTGTTCAAGACAAAACCTACTCGCTTCAAACATTACAAGAGCTTCTTTCACGAGTTACAAGGACATTATGGTTACTTATTTGCACATCTACAGGAGAGGTTCATGCCAAGAAAGTCATTCAATACACTTGCTGATAATCTTCATGATGTAATGGTTGAGACATTACCCACTATGGTAGACAACCACATTAAGGAGCAAGTTATGAAGCAAGTTCCTGAACAAGTTCAGAATCATGTTCCAGTATATGTTGTGGAAGGGTTGATTCTGGAGAGGCAAAAGGCTAAAGAAGAGACGGAAAGATTGATTGCTAAAGTTATTCTGCAGGAACGTAGAAATAGTCAGGCTCAAATCTCGACACAAATTGAGAATGAAATTGTCAATGTCATTCCTTCTCAAGTTGATGCATCCATACGTAGTTATATGTATGGACATATTCTTCATGTTCATCCAGCTCAATCACAAACATCCTCTATTCCAGATCAACAATATCAACTATATCTTACTATGAAAGCTGATCCTCAATTGCAACAACAAGACATAGCAATATGGTTGGCTCTCCAGATGAAGTTTGAAAGAAATACAGTACTACAAACTGCATGTAGAACTCTTGTCGTTCTCCCAAGAGATTAGGATGATCCTCATGATGATGCTTATCCTAAGGGGGAGAATAGTGCAAAGTTGGGATTGAACCGTTAGGTTGGAACCGGTTTGGTGGGTTTGAAAAATTATTTTAAGAATTTTGAGGTTGTCTCCACCTAAGGTTTAGGTGACTTCTTCATGATGGATTATAGGTGTCACCAAGATTGTTTTGCTCAGGCTTGAAAGTATACCACTTACCTCCCGCTTCATCGATACGCGAAGATGCGTATTCAACAAAGGCTTGTTCCGGATCTTCCATGCAATACTGAGTGTCGTGGGGACCACTGCGGATCTCACATGACATAGTGATTTTGTTCACTTGGATAGGTTGTGTCGGAGCAAGATGAGCTTCCATTAAGCATTGGACTTGATTTTCAAGCTCGATTAGACGGCGGTCAGATGTACTCGATACATCTTGAGGCAAAGAGATTGCCTTGACCAGTTTAGCGAAATCCCTTGGGTCATTCCAAATTTCGTTGTCATAAAGGGAGAGGTCCTCCTATAATGCCCAGGATTCTTTGGCATTTCGGTCACGAAGCTTACCACCGGCCGATTGGTCAATGGTTCATCTTGTGACGGGATTGACATGGTCATAAAAAAATTAGACTTGGAGCCAAAGGTCGATGCCATGATGAGGGACTTTTTGTAGTAAGTCCTTGAAACGAGTCCATGCTTCGGATAAAGATTCTCCATGATGTTGTTGGAACATCAGGATATCATTGCGGAGTTTTGCGGTCCTTCCCGGTGGAAAGAATTGAGCAAGGAATCGGGTAGTAAGATCCTCCCATGTGGTGATGGATCCTGCTGGAAGACGTTCAAGCTAATTGCTAGCTTGATCGCAAAGGGAAAATTAAAATAAACGTAGGCGCGTTCTTTCCCTGTTTTCACCGTCAATGTCAAGTGAGTCCACTAGTTTTAGGAAATCTTTGAGGTGTTGGTTTGGATCCTCGGACCGAAGTCTGTAGAATGAGCATCCGTTTTGCACCAACCGGATGGTGTCAGATCGAAGAGGTACCACGTTGTTTCCTATGGGGAGCTCGATGGTATTCCTATAGCCCTCGTGGCTAGGTTTGGAGTAGTCTCCTAGAGTGCGGATAGGATTCTCGTCTCCCATGGTGGTTGACGAGAATGAGTTACGAAACAGATAACACAAAGAACAGATAGACTACGAGAAAGCTAATATGCGGAAATTAAATCTTACTTGAAAGGATTCAAGCAAGTAGAACTAAGCTAAACTATGATCAAAACCTAACTATTCCCCACGCAGCGGTGCCAAAAACTTGTTGCGGTTGTCGTAAGGGACTTCTACAAGAAGTTTTACAACTTCCTAGGCAGTGTACCTAATCATTGTAGTGTAGTATAGGCAAGACTCGGGGGTTGTTATCGTTCTCTAAGGGAATATGTTGGGAAGGCCTGATCACGGTCTAACAGAATTCTAAGGGTTGAGAGAAGATTATTTTTGTATTTTTATGTTTATAGGAAAGCAAGTAAATCATATATTTGAGAGGTTGGTTGGTTTTAGCTAATTAAACTAAATATAAACTAAGCTACTGGTGATAACAACATAATAAAAGATTAGTTTATTTTAATCACTGTAATTACCTCCTTAGATTGCTTCTCCTATGTTGATTGCTTTGTCCACACTTAATGATTCTATGTACGTCTTTCCTAATATGAACGAATTACACGAACCCGCCGTCTATTTAATATTCCGTTAAGACAACGCACAAGTAAGGTAGTATGAAGACTATTACAAGGCCCCTAAGAGTATATTAAAATGCATTTGAAATATATTAAGAGTGGATCAACCATATAAGGGGCAAAGTAGTATGAAGACTGTTACCCGATGGTATCATTTCTACACAATCATGTTTTCTTAGACATATCAATAGCGATACAAACAAAAGTTGGGTTTTTCAAGACCCTAACAGCATATTTATCATAAGAAGCAACACCACTAAGATCTGCATCCTAGGTTTCATACAATCATAAATAAACACAATAGAAGGTTTAGCCAAGCATGTTAAAGATAAAGCAAGAACATATAAGAATAATACAACAAGACATATTAAATGATTAAGAAAGTCTTACTTGATTAAAACACGAATTAAAGGAAGTACAATAGGGTTTTGAGGCCCTAAAATCGTCCTTAACAGCTGCTAAACGAACCAGGGTTCGTCCCTTTCTTTTACTCTAAAGTTACACACTTAAAACCTTAAAAACAAATTTGTATATATAGGAAAATCGTTGCGACAGCGTCCTGGTTTAATCGTGACGCTGTCATGAGTAGAATATTCTAGATAATGGGTTGGGTAGTGCATTCTGACGTCGTCTTGAGATTTTGTGACACCGTCTTGGTATGAGATGTGACGACGTCACGTGTAATCTGTGACGCCGTCTCCAGCTTCTGAGTAGAAATTCTTAATAGATGTTGGTGTAGGTCAGTAGTCTTGTTCGTTTCTTCTCCAAATGAGCCCAAGTCACATGTATTTCCTCCAAATTTTAAAAAATAAATAAGAAAAAAAAATAAAAAAAAAAATAAAAAAAAAAAAATAAAAAAAACAAAAAAAAAAAAAAAAAAAAAAAAAAAAAAAGAATACCTGAAAAGGAACGATTAAGTGCGTTTCACTAGACGTCTATGCCAATTTAATATCTTATGGATAGTTTTTAAAGCCTAATACGCACATTCTTCACAAGAAGCAACTGTAAAAGAATCTACAATCCAACTTTCATGCAATCATAAGTAAATACAACAGGAGGGTTTAGTCTAACATGTTATAAAGGAAGTAAGAACATAGATCAATCAAACAACACATAGACATATTGAATGATTAAAGATAAATAATCTTACTTGATTAAAACATGGATTAAGGTTAGTTACAATAGGGTTTTTAAGCCCTAAAGACGGCCTAAAAGCTGACAAAGTACTTAGGGTTCGGCTCCCAAAAAGTTATACAAATTACACACTTAAAACCCTAAATTCGGTTTTGTATATATAGAGAAATCATCGCGACGGCGTCAAGTTGTAGTCGCGATGCCGTCACAAGATAGAATCTTCTAGGTCTGATTTAAGTCGGTTACGTCTTGACGCCGTCGTCAATTTCTTGACGTCGCCACTAGAAAGATTGCGACGACGTCGCTTTATGCCTGCAACGCCGTCTCCACGCGTTGTATGCACAATTATTCAAGAGATTTGGTGTAGGTCCGTAGTCTTGTCCATTTCTTCTCCAAATGAGCCCAAGTCACGTGTATTTCCTGCAAATGCCATCCAAGTGCTAAAAACCTAAAAACAAATGATTAAGCACATAATTTGGGCATATTTACATGATTTAAAGGGTTAAATGACCCTGAAATAGTGTATAAAATGACACCTTATCAAAAACCCATCATAATCAAAACCCCCCAACCAAACGCGATCGAGCCCAATTTACAAAACACCACCTCTCCCACTACCGTCTTAATATACTTTACTAAAAATTATTTCTTCCTCAAAACAATCAACAGCAACGAGACTGAAATAAGAAAGAATCAAAATTAAACAACATGAATACAATTTGTTTAAAGTAACATAAACCTACGATCAAATACCTAACGGCTTAGTAGTTTCGTAAAACTCTATGGTGAGACACCAAACACATAATGTATAATAAAACTAAGATCATATACACCATGTTGGAAAGTGGAATTTAATTTTTCACGATATATACCAACAATAGAAGATAAAAAAAATACACCCGCCATGGCTGCAAATGTAAGAAATTTCCATGCCAAACTGTAGATGATATCAGTTCTTATCAGGACCATTCACATGAACAGAAACCCAATTATCTTTTTATTTTGAGGCTCAAATAAGCAAGCGAGCGGATATGAGAATATGACCGCCATGGCTGAAAATCTACTAAACTTTCCCCGCCAAGATGCACATAATCCGAACGTGAATCAAACCGCTTAGAAACAACAAAATATTATCATCATAGCCTCTTAGAATTAGCCACTATGGCTGCAGTTCTAATGAATTACCATACCACAATGCATAGTATCTCATCAGTATGATGTAGGATAAAACTTAATATTTAAACATTTAATTTAAATACTTCAAGAAAATCGAGTATTGTTAGACTGGCGTGCCTTCAAAAGCACACAAAGCCCAATTTACTAAACACCTGCCTCTCCCACTACCGATGGAAACATCATCGAAATACACAAACTATTATCAACTACTGTCTTAGTTATCACTCAAAACGATTATGTGTACCCTTATTTTTGAGCAGTATATGTGCGCATACAGTATCACATTGGATGCTTTAGACGCTCATAGGCTGCTCAAGAATTGGTGCACATGATAAATTAGCTGACCGCCACATTGAAATTTCCAAACCAGTAATAAAGATTTGATTTGGTTATTGTATATTGTAAAATCGAATGGGTCAAAGGCTCAGCTTCGTGTTGTCATCATCGCCTAATTTTGTGTAATGTAATAGGAAGGATCAGGTGGCTCAGTTAAGATCCAGAGGCTCTAAAAGAATGGAAGTTCGCCACGACTGCATACCTAATAGGTTGCCTAGCCAAGTCGCAGACTTCCAATCCTTGCATTCAAACCGTTCGTATTCATCATTGCCCCAACACAGCGGTGTGCAACCGGCCATATGATAAGGGTTTTATCACTATCGTGTGGTCTTGCTTGTGTTTGTATTTTTTATCAAACGGGATCATGTGATAGGAACAAAACCCCTATCACAGTTTACAACCCCTTTCCCAAAACCGTTCTCATTAATATACTTTAACAAAACCCATTTGTTCCTCTCTCACTACCATTCTTATATTCCAGTTGTGATGAAAGGCTTAGTTTTATGTTATCATCATCGCCTTATGTTGTATATTGTGACAGGAAGAATCAATTGTCATACATAAGAGCCAAAGGTTTTGAAAAAAATAGAAGTATGCAACAGCTGCATACCTAACAGGTTGCCCTGCCAAGTCACTTACTTCCAATCTTTTTATGCATATCGATCAATTTCAACAACTATGTAAGCACCGGACCAGATAAACAGGCATCAGACCCGCCACAGCTGCAAATACGTGTTCGTGCCACCCTGCCAAAATATATGTCAATTACAATGCCTATAATCCAGCAAGAATATAAAATTTGTCCATAAATACTGGGTTTTGTTTTAACAGAAGATAGCTGGCTCACCATGGCTGCAACTACAAACATGTGGTGCCAAGCCAAGATATGGGCAGATTTCACTACAAACGATCCAACAACATATTACACTTGCCACCCAAATCCGCAAAATGAATAAAAGGGCACCCAAAACACGGCGGCTGTAAATACAATGTCGTGATTCCCTGCTAAGCTAGTTGTCCCTTTCAACCACAACACAACAAACCGTTAACAAAGATCAATTAACCCGCCATGGTTGCAAACACGATTTCAACCGCAATCACATTCAGCCTACAATAAAATTCAAACAACCTAATAAGCAACCCAAACAACAATAATAACATAAATCAAAACAATCAGCCTACAATAAAACTAAAACAACGTAATAAGCAACAATAACACAGAAAAAACCTATCATAATAAAAACCTCCAACCAAATGCGATCAAATTCCAACACAAAATTAAGCATGTTGTCGCAAACTTACACACAGAGGCGTACAACAAAGTTTTACCAACCTGATACTCAACACAAAAAACAATACAAACATAAATCAAAACCCACCAACCCCCTAATCAAATAAATACCATTAGTCATATTCACATCCAGGAATCAATAACACCGAATCAAAAGTGTAAAATACACAACAGTAATGAAAGACAGGGGTATTTAGTAAATTGAACTGCGAGCAGTTTTGCAAAGGCGCTTGCTCAAAGTGACATTCACATCAACCAACCCAAAACAAA